>VZUI01004281.1:0-157864 GCA_013401135.1 Cettia cetti
TGGTATCGTAGCTATAATTGTTATTGTTGGTTTGCATTGTTAGAAATACTAGTAAAGAACTGTTATCCCTATCCCGTAACTCTGCCTGAAAGCCCCTTTAATTTCTTAAATTATAATAATTCGGAGGGAGGGGATTTGGATTCCACATTTCCTAAGGAGGTCCTGCCCCTCCTTAGCAGATACCTGTCTTTCAAACCAAGACACTCACCTTAACCCTTATCTTCTCCCTGGCTGGAAGGAGATGTAAGAGGAGTGTAGGAGGAGTGTAAGGGAAACTGTTTGTAGTATGATCCATCCTCTGCCATAACCTCAGGCCCATGGTCACATCTGTTGGCATCAGCATGCTGATGTTTCTTGGTGCATCCTGTGGTTGCAGTGGCTATAGATTTGGGTTTTGGTCTGGTGGTTTAGGGTTTTTTTTCCTTGGGGGGAAGGGGGCAGGGGAAGGTGGTTTTGAGAAATACTGGACAATTTTGCTTTAATTAACTTTCTGCCCTTTTTATCTCTACAGACCTTGGTCTCTTCCCTATGCCACCACTTCTTGTCTGATCCTTCCACATGGAGAAAGGAGCTGCAAAATCACTGATCAGTCCATTCTTCATGCCTTGTCTATCCTTGCTAAGAGAGGGTGTGAGACAGGTCATGACTGAGGTGAACCACTGGATAACTTTCTCATGGTGCCTTTAAAAAAGGAAGGCTTTACCTTCCTTTGCTTCAGCCTTTCAGTGGTCCTTTGAGATCCTACATGTGTTTGTGACCATTCCTGAACCCTGAGCTGGAATTTTTAAAGCACTACCAGCAGCAACCCTGAGCAAAATAATAGATGACTGAGAGCAAAAGGAAGCACTGTGTGCTCACAGAGTGGAGAACTGCATGTGCAGGTAAGCTCTGAAGAATTTCTGACTTTATACTTAGCCAGTGTATTATTTATGCTCTTGGAGCATGGGGCACATTTGCTTGGTCAACCTTGCTTGGAGGCCTGACTCCAGCAATCAAAATAAGCAGACCAAAGCATTTCCAAATTCTTGGTCATATTTGAGAACTCCCTGAGTTTCCGGCTGGGTTGTGGGGAAGATGTGCTAGGAAGAAAGAGGAAGCATTGGTTTGAGCTGTTATATTGCAAGAGTTTCAGAGTGGCCTTGTAACCTCCTGGATGTGGAGTCAGCCAAGTGTCAGTCACTGGTGTTGGTAACAGCAATGTAATCTGGCCCTGGGATTATTCTGTGTACATCCCCTGTTCCTTCTGTGGTTTTCAACTTCCCTAAAAATGTTTTTTTTCCTAAACTTTGGTAGTGAAGATGAAATCCCCCTTTGTTGCATTTTTATTCCTTTTTTTAGATGCTACTGTCTCACTGAAAAAATGAATTTGATAATGAATTACCATGTTCCCATTGCTCCACTCTTACCCTCTGTGTCTGGAGACCTCTGTTCCCTTTTGTATGTGTTTTGATATAAAACTCTGAGCATGAACATTACATGGGCATGTGCTACCTACAGACTACACAGCTGCTTCCTCACTGAGAATAGGTTTGTTCATCACAGATGCACTAAGGGCTGCATTTCCAGTTTTTGCTTTTATTTAAATTTCTTTTATTTACCTAAAGAGAAACCATCCTCCCACTCTTGGCAATTTCCACTATTCCACTCATATAGGGCTTCATTTTTTGAGGCCAACCTTGCTAGTCAGGATACTCTATCCATTTTTATTCAATAAGAGAGTTAAGCTGGTGAAGCTAACCTCTTCTCCAGAGGCAAATAACACACCATGTGGGTGACACATTTACATCTATACCTTGGATTTACATCTCTCTCCTCCATGGAGGTAAGCTACTTTGTCAGAAAATATTAAAAAAAAAAAAAGAGACAGAAATGTAAATAGAAATGTATTAATTTAGGCAATATCAATAGAATTTAAATGGTTGAAAACTTAAAGTGGACTTAAGGAGATAGCAGCAGTACCCCCTTGGGCTGTATAAAAAGGGAGCTGTTGCTTTTGGGGAAGAAGAGGAGAAAGGAGTGCTGAGGTATTTAGATGACTGCTCTGTTTTGCTTTGTCACAGAAGGAGGGATGGTGTAAAGGGCGAGGTGGGGGTCAGAACAACTTTAATGTTTGGGCATGGGAAGGAAGAAATAACTGTAATGCTGTAAATACTGCAGCTGACACAGCAGAGACCCATTTGGCTTGGAATATAGGGCAATAAATGCAGTCAGGTGATTCAGGGGTGTTGTGCATGAGTCTGCCAGGTAGTCAGGCGAGAGCCGATCAGGAAATAATTACGGTTGATAAGGGGAGCTGTAAGGAGGCCAGCACCTTCTGTGACCATGAAAGGTGTTAATGATTAACTGTTATGGAAAAGCTGGAAGCACATTCTCCCCTTCCTTCGAAGTCACACTCGGTCGCTCTCCTGCATCATTAACTCGAGGGCTGCCCCGCGAATGCAGCTGGGCGTGGGGCAGCTTTAATCCAGGGCAGCAGATGGGAATGGGAGGCTGGTTGGCACAGCCGGCACCTGCCGTGTGCCCGGATCTCCGGCGTTAATTCCTGGGGAAATCCATGCTGCTCCTGGGGAAAGAGGGCGAGATTGCTGTGCCCTGTGTGCTGCAAGTGAAACCCCACCCCGGTAATAGGCTCGGGTGACAGAAAGCTGTGCGGCTTTAAAATTTGGGGTGAAGATTCAAGAGGGAGTAGAGGGGAAATCTTCCGTTCTTTGAGTAGATGCAGCAGTGTGAGACTCAGGTGCTTCAGGACAGGTACACCAACATACAGAGTGCATCTTCCCAGGACCGGGTCTGCACGAGGTGCTGTATGCTCAGCCTTGCACCTTGCAGCAGTGCTGCAGGAACATGAAGAGGCCACAAAGCCTGTCAGTAGTGTCTGATGGTGCTCAGGGTGAATGAGATGAAATTGGTATGTCCTGGCTCTGTACATTCCGGGGGTTGGCCAAAGGGATGAAAGGATAGGGAGCACACAGCGAGCTGGCAGTGCCTATGGTTTGGATCAGCCCTTTGCAGCTGAGAACCGCAGAAAAACCCAGCATCTTCTGCATGATGGCTGCTCCTTCTGTCCACAGCTCTGCAAACAACAGTGAGGACAGAGCCCTGCCTGGTGCTTGGCAGGCACCAAACTATAGTCTGGAGATTCACTCCATGTGGGAACTGGCCTGGAATGTTAAGGCATTGGGGAGTTAAATATAGACAGTGAGGATGGTGCTGGAGCTGGGGTTTGGATCTTGAATAGACTTTCCTTTGCAACCTTTCTGTACTGCTCTTAGAGTGATTGCTAATGGATTTTACTTGATTAATGCTAGCTAATTATTTTTTATTAATTAGGTCACATTTAGTGACTCGTGTCCAGGTTTCAGCTGGGGTAGAGCTCATTTTCTTCCTAGTGTCTTATACGGTGTTGTGGTTTGGAAATAGGAGGAGAATAATGTTGATAATAAGAAAGATGGAGAGGCAATTTTAACAAGAGCGTGTAGTGCCAGAACAAGGAGGAATGACTTTTTTTCCCTAATTCTCTCCCCCATCCCACTGGGGGGGGGGGCGGTGAACAGCTGTGTGGTGCTTAGCTGCTTGCTGGGTTAAACCACAGCAGGCCCAGCCATAAACCTCTGCACAGTCCACCTGCAATCAGCATAAATTTCCCCTGCTCAGATCTGCCCCAGGCAAGACCAGGCGCTGCCTTGGGATCCACAGGACGTGTAAAGGTGTGCTGTCAGGCCAGTGGCCGTGGGGGCAGATCCACAAGCTGTTGTTGGGACTGTTGTTGCTGTACATGTTGGATAACCTTGGCCAAGATCCAGGCTCCCATCATCATTTCTGAGAAAATTACGTCATTAATGCAGCGTTGTAATCGATAGGCCATGGCCCTGATTCAGCAGGATACTTAAGTGCATGGCTAATATCCATCACACAGTCTTCTACCTTGATGGCTTGCTGCTACTTTTTTTTCTTTTAAGAACCCTTTTGCATTTTGCATTTAAAATTGGATTTCTGCTAAAGTGAGGCTTTTGTGTCTGCAAGGAGCTCCAGCCATGTCCTGACCAGGAGGTGCTGCGTGCTCACTGTGTAAATGGGGTCTCAGGGCTGGGAGCTACCACTGTGAGGAGAACAAAAATCTGAAAGAAGCCCAGAAAAGGGAGAGTCTGTTACCAAATGGTGTATTTCACCTTTTGTGGCTCTCCGTCCCCAGACAGAAGGCTGACGCAGAGATGGCAGACTATGGAGTGAAAGGTGTGAATTTGGCTAAATTGCATTTGGCTGTCCTTAATGCTGGAAGAGCACGCAGTGTCCAGGAGGCACAGGGAGAGAGAACTTGCTTAAATGGGCAAAAAAGTGACTGGGAATTTCTTACAATCCATACTGTAGGGAAGTAGGAGCTCAGAGTTATTTTCCACGTAAAGTTTAAATTAATCCTTACAAGGCCCTATTTGTTTTCCTTTGTCTTAACATTTTTATTAAAAAAACCCCTGTAATTTTAAAAGTGCTTTAAAAATATATTTTAAAGATGATCTGGAACAGTTGCAATGCAATTTTTCATTAGGCTTGTAGCTGGGTTTCATGTATTTTTAATTCTCTTCAGCTTAGATAGCTTTTAGTCAGTTTAAATACTTATCCTCACATTTCACTGGTTGTTATTTATTAATTCAATTATGTATCTTACAAGCATTTGTTGCCCTTCACAAATCTTCTGTAATGACCCCTAGAAGGTTGAGGAAATGAAGGCAGAGAGCTTCAAACCACCTTGAGAACTATCACCTGTGAGCTATGGCTCACCTTAGCCTGAGCCATGGTCTGATTTATGCACCCATCAGAGTAGTCAGCAATGGTTTGGGGTATGTTTATTATTGCAGCACCAAGTGGAGAACTGCAGGGACTCAGAGTCACCACCCACACAGTCAGCCACGTCTGGCCGTGGGCTGTGCCTCTGTGGGGTGTTGCAGGGACACAAGCTGTCTCACTAATTTTTTTGGCCAAAGAGCACCGAGGGTTGGTGGCTGGAGAGTGATGAACTCAGAGCTGAACCGAGCAGAGAGCTGGGGTTCAGCCCCAGCATGGGGATGGTGCAGTCCTGTGAGCACAACCAGGGGGGTTTTGGGTCCTGGCAACAAAGTCAGAGCTTGGCCACAAATCATGGACCTGTCTCTGTCCTTCCTTCCTTGCTGTGATCTGCTCAGGTGGGCCTGACACCTGAGAGAACTCCATGGAGAGTTCAGCACTGACTCTGCTGCAGAGCCTGAAGCCTTGGTCTCTCTGCTGAGCCTCTCCAAAGAGCTGCAGTGCTGACCACATTGCTGAGAGCTGCTAAAGACACTGGTTTCCATCCCAGCCTCACACCACCACTGCTCCTGCTCAGCAGTGCAGTCTCCCAGGTTACCTGGCTGCAGAGCTGGGGCAGGCATGGCACAATTTGGCCTTGTGTTCTTTGAGCCTGGCTTAGTGCTCAGTTTTTAATGTGACAAAGACTATTTGCAGAGTCTTTTCTAATGGTCATAATTTTTAGAGGAGCCGAGTCTCTAGCATGCAACTGGATCACAAAAGCAGCCTGTTTAGCACTGTCCCTTTTTTATAGACAAAGCAGATTTGTTTCAGCTCCATAGGTGGGATCCACAAGATCCTTAGTGGGGGTGGTCCAGAAAAACCCTCAATAAACAGGGTTGACCTGATCTTCATAATAGGTTTGTGGCCACATTGCATTCCTCTAGCAGAGCTCAGCTAGCGAAAATCTCCAAAGTGAATCTGTGATGTTAGAATGGATTATAGAGCCCTGGCTGGAAGCCAGCTGGGAAGCTGTAAGATGCTCCCATACTCCTACAACACTACAGCAACAAGCAGACCACACTGCCTGAATGTGCTGCTGAAAAGACATTTATGGCTTCAGTGAATCGTTCCACCCAAAGCTGGGGCTTGGAGAATTCAAGCAGCTTCTCTTCAGCTCCCAGCTGTGATCATCCAATTGCTTATAAGGACTGCAAAAAGTGCAAGACAGCTGGAGCTGGAGACAGAGTAGTTGTGGAACAGTTTTGACAGAGCTTGTCTTGAGCTGAACTACTTTATGGTTCTGATCTGATCTTGGATTGGGCTTATATGGAACCTACCCCTGCCCAGCTTCTTGCAGCCTTTGCTCAAGGAAGAGTGACCTGCTCTAGCACCAAACCGTCCTTCCTTTCCCAGTTAAACTGGCTGCTGTAAGGGCTAACGTGCCCAAGAGGCCCAATGCAGAGCTCAAATCCCCTTGAATTTCACTGAGTCTGAAGGTCTCCCTTCAGCCTGTAAAACACCAAGTTAAAACCCAGAAAGCCATCCTGTCCTGAGGCTAGCTGTTCTTTGCCCCTGCCACCCACTGCTTCCCACAGAGCAGCACAGCTGGAGCAATCTCGGTTCCTCTCTTGTGGGAAGGCAGTCGGCGAGTATTTCCCTGGGGGAACTACACGTGGTCATTTTGCTCTTAGCTGGAGTTGGTGGCTGAGCTAAAACCAAGTGATTCAGAGTTTGAAGAGTGAATCAGAGTCAGGCTCTGGGAGAAGTTTCCCTAACTCTGCACTCAGCTAAATCCAAGGACATTGGTCTGGCTTGAGACTCAAATTAGCAGTTTTATCTCTGTTGGTTCATCTCAGGAAGTGGTCAGACATGGTGTGATGTGTCCTGAGATAAATGTTTTAGTTCAAATCTAGCCAAAATTGCTACTGTCCCAGTACCTTGGCTGCTATGTGACACTCTCTTGCAATTTCAGTGGCTTTGAGGTCCCTCCACTGCCTAACACAAGTCCAGAAATACACCTAAGTTGACAGTTGGATCTAGAAGGTGAAACCAAGCCTCTGCTGGTTTTAATTGGGCCAGACATCCCTGCAGAAGCACTCAAGTGTCAGAGGAAAGTGTCCCCTCCTGGGCTCTGGGGGTTAGGTCAGCAGGCTGGAGTTTGGGGCAGTCCTGGGAGGAGCTCAGGGCTCAGAGCCTCCTGTCCCAGCTGGGTGTGGCTCACGGGGACATTGCTGGGAGCTGTTGGATTCTGTGCTGGGGCACAGCTGTGTCACGGCTGGCACCAGCTGCTGGGCAGCTGTAAACCCAAAACCAGTAAAGCAACACAGAGCCAGGAGAGTTTTGTCAGCCCTCTCGGCATTCCCTCCTTCACAGTGTGGAACCACCAGCCAAGAGCAGCCAGGAGGGACTAGTTCTGTAGTAAAGAGGAAATTCTTTGTCTTTGAGCCTGGCAGCCTTCACATTTCTGGAATTTGCCTTAAAATGTGGAAAAAGGTTTTCTCTGGAATAATATTTCCTTAGATTTGGTTCAGCATGCCTACAGTTCAGAACAGATGTGTTTAGTTTTATTTGGCTGAGAAGGTAGGGGAGCCTGGCATGGCTGGACATGAAGTTGTGCACTGGTGGTGTTTATGAATTCTCGTGTGAACCGATGGAAAACATGTATCATTGTTTCAATTCCTGCTGCTGGAAACAGTGCAAATAAATGACTGAGTCAGAAGAAGGTGAATCAGTGTAAGGTAGCTCCACTGCCAATCACTTAAGGGCACACACATGATATGGGCAAAGATCTGGCTATTCAGAGCAGATCTTTGAGCATTGAAATCCTGGGTTTTCAAAGGAGCCCATCAGAATTGGGTGCCCAAGTCTTTCTGCTATTAGTGGGAGGTGGGTATGTACTTCCTCAGGTTAGCAGAATACCTAAGTAACTTTAATTAAATATTTAATGAGAGCAGTGTTTCCCCTGAGTGCCTGGGCAGCATATACCTAGCAGAAGGCACAGATTGCCTCTAGACACAGACCTACAGCCTGAACCAGCCCCTGATTATGCCCACTTCAGTCTCTGCTTATGCTGGAGCAGAAGGACACGAGATGCTCACCATGTGAGAGGTCAGACAGGCTCAGGATGGTTTCTGTGCTGATGTGTGAAATGACTCTTGTTTATCCAGCAGTAAAGCTGCATGTTCCTCAAAGGTGGGATGTTCACCCACACACTGATGTTCCAGCAGAGGGGCTGTGGTGTCCCTGACTGCAGCACCACTGGGAATCTTTGCAGTCTATTGATTTTCTCCCCACCTGACTTCTGCGCTTCCTTGGGCAGTGTGCATGGACTGGTGCTGTGGATGTCAGCAAGACAAGGGTTAAATGCAGCTTCTCACCTTTGGAAGCATAGTAGAAGATGTAGCTCTGATCTTGTAAAGGATCCTATTGCTGGCAGCACAGCCTGCTCCAATTACAACACAAGGGCTGAAACAAGGCCTGGATTCCGTCTGTCCCCTGCTGTGGTGGTGGCACTGTCACTGCTTTTTGTGGTAAGTAGGGCAATTTCAGTGCCAGTCACCTCTCTGAATGCAGCCTTGCAAACACATGTGCAAAGTCATTGATTTTTCTTTAGTCCCAGCGTGTTTTCTCTCCATGAGATCATGGAGCTGGCAGGACAGCCCTGCCTGCAGAGGATTTGCTTCCACTTGGGCTCCAGCCAGGCAAGACAGGAATCCTAAGTGCTGCTTTATGGCTCATCTAGAGCAGCCAACCTCGGTGCTTTCTTCTCCAGTTCAACCTCTCAGCACAGGCTGGCCCTGGGGAACTGTTGGCTGTTTTTCCCTCTTGTGTGGGTTTACCCAGGGCAGGCAAAGGAGGAATGGAAGCATCTTCCTCACGGGGGTGTGATGGTCATGTCTTGAAGACCTGGCAAAGGCTGTTGCACGAGGCAGTGCAGACACACAAGCCCCAGAGGCAGAAGCATTACCTGGGATGCTACACTGTCTGTCACCAAAGGCTCTTCATACAGTTCTAGTGGGCCAAGAGTCAAGGTGAGGGGATTGAAGTGAGCTAAGGCCACAGAAGAAGTGAGAAACAGGCTTGGGAACTCAGTCAAATTCCCAAATGGTGAGGCTCCCCAGAGTTGCAGGCACTTCCTGTGCTGCTTCTGTGTTCAGGAGCTTTTCAGTCCAATAATAATGTGTCTGTAGGTGACAGCCCTTGATGACACCCTCTGACAGTCTTGTTAAGGCCATGCCTGAAAGCCATGTACAAATCTAACCTCCCTTGGTGGTAGGCTGTGTATCAGGGAATTGTCCTGGAGGATTACTAGCTCAAAAGGCTGCTGAAGGGTGTCAGGAGCTTATTGGTGAGGAGAAACCACACCCTCACCTGAAATTCCTGCTCAGGCATCACTTGTTGCCCTAGTAAGTAGGCAGGACCCTACTGAGGTCCTGTGCTGTGTTACACAAAGTCAAAAACGAAAACTTCTGGTTGCTATCAGGGGATGAAGCCCAGCCTGCCCAGTCTCCTGGCTCTGCTTGTTTCCCAGTTGAGAGATCTATACCCAGATATGCCATCATATTCCTGCATGGCTTGGGGTTCCCAGTTTGGGAATTCAGCATCTAGAATGGAACAAGCAGCTTATTTGAAATCCCTACACACCACTCTGTAATTAAGAATAAGAGAGAGAATTGCTATTAATTAGCTTTCATTGACCCACTTTTGACCCTCTAAATGCCGTTGTGGTGCACTAGGTCTCTGTCAGCCTCCGCTCTGGGGAGAGATTAATCTTCATTACTGTTTTGCATTAGCTTGGCTCTCTTCGTTAGTTTCTCATTAACGTTCTGGTGGGTTGGTGCTGCCAGTGGAGAAGGAACATTCACACACTACAACGTTAGGAAATGAAACCATTTTCTAAGGCACAGTAGTGGCCCAGGGTGCTGCTGCCAGACACTGTGGCCAGGCCCTGGCCATTGCAGGCGGACTGACAGCAGCAAATGATGGCCACAGAACAGCCCCTGCTTAGCTCCGGGGAAGGATGCAGCTGGAAAACCAGGGAATAACTGAGGTACAAGCCTAGCTTTCCTATTAACCAGGGTACAGCCCTGTGGCTTTCCACCTGGGATGAGAGTAGAGGGATCCAATGAAAGTTCCTTCACAGATATTTTACCAAAGTAAGGAGCAAGTGGAGATCCTCTGCCCTAAACATAATTCCAGCTCATGTTCACCAAAAGAAAGACCAGCACCAAGAGTTCATATTGTTTTGCTGCTCTGTGACCTCCCTATGGTATCTAAATGGGGAGAAGAGCTTTACTTAGTTTCCCTTTACCACACTTGTATGGAATTGCAGAAGTTTGCTTGGTTGTTGTCAGTGCTGTGGTCCTGCCATGAGAACAACACAGCTAACAATAATAAAGGAAAAATGGGATGGTGTTTGTTATGAGTCCCAGACACAGGTCACAGAGAGCTGCTGCTCCCCTCAAGGAGCAACCCTCACAGCAACCCATTCTGTGAGGGATAAAATGAGTCATTTCTGGTGATTTCCCAGGAATTGGTGAATGAATCAATGGGCAAGTCAAGAGGGAAGCTCTCCTGGGGCTGTCTAGTGTACTCAGCTCTGCACTTTGGGGAGCAGAGCACATTGCTGGTGTCATCTGTAAGTGGTGTGACGGACATAGAAGTGCAGCCTGCTGTTCTCTCATAGCTACTTCAGAATCCCACGAATCATTATCTAGGAATGATTAATTTCTGTACAAGTGCTGTAAATGAGATATGGATCAGGGTTACAGCAGTCTGTTGAAACATTACACTGAGTTTCATTGAAAACCAAGATCCTGGATCAAGGAAATGTCTCTTTTCAGCAGCAGTAGTTCCTGAAACAACCTGGTAAATTCAGTCCTTGAAGGTTCCGAAATTCAAAGGGAAATAGAGAAACAAAAACATATGTTTGAAAAAGCAACTAACCATTGCTTTTAGATCTCTTGCACATATATTTGGAATATTTGGGATTGTTACTAACATTGCAGAGGCTGCCATGCAAATTTGGGAATGGGTTGCAAGTGTCAGTGGCTGGCTAAATTAGGAAACACATGGTAAAGTAGAATAGACTGTTTCATTTGGAAGGGACCTATAATGATTGTGTCGTTCCAACTGCCTGACTGATTCAGGGCTGACCAAAAGTTAAAGTGTGTTACTGTATGCTTTGTCCAAATGCCTTTTAAATACTGACAGCCTTTGGGGATTTTTTGTCCACTGGGAATCCTGTTTCAGTGTTTGACTACCCTCTCAGTAAATAAATGCTTGAAGAATGTAACATTAACACCAGTCAGACTCTGGGTAATGTAAGAAAGTTGGGAAGGATCTGGATGTGATGCTTTAAATGTGTCTCAGTGTCACTGGTGATAATTTCCTTCTGGTGGAACAAGAGCCTGGAGAGCCAGGAAGAAGTAGGTTGTGAGGGAAATGAAGGAACTCTTGGGTCAGGAAGTTCAAAAATACGACAAGTGCCTGTGTAAACGTGGGACGTTACCTGTGAGGGAACCTGCATGGAACCCTATCAGTTTCAAGCTATTTCCTCCTTTCTTCACTGCCCTGGAGGGCCCCCCTGGGGCTTTGCAGTTGCTCTGTGAGGGGGTTGTTGGAGCAGGCAGTTGGGACTTTTCAGGATGTGCAAACACCGTCTTCAAACCTGTTGCCTGGATTCAGAGTTTCGATGTTTGGACACATCAGGTATGTGGTATGTTCCTAATCTCCAAGGGGATGAGGGTAGTTCTGATGATCAGGTCAGAGAGGTAAACACTCTCCACTACATACTTCAATGCTACCTTGAACAAAGGGCTGAAAAATGTGATCCATTGTCTCAGCAAACATTCCTGCCAGGGAACATATTTGCTAGATTGTGGGTGAAAGCAAGGTCTGAAGGGATGTGAGCTCACTCCAAGGTAATTTTGTTTGCACATTTCAAATAATTTTGCTTTTTGTGCCCCCATAGAAGCTGTGCAATCGGGAGGAGTTTCCTGCCAAACTCAAAACTTAATTTCTGTCTTAGCATGAGCTGAAGGTCTGGACTTATTTAAACTGGGGTGGGGAAGACAGGGCCTTTTGCCTATGGAAAATGGAGCTTTTCCAGTGATAGTGTGCTGCCCAGGATTCTTGATGGTAGCTTGAAGGGTGAACCAATGCAGCACCATAGGAACTGCAGCTGACCAGAGGCTCCCCCAGAATTCCCACTGAGAGCTGCATCAGTATTTCAGATTCCCAGTAAGAGCATTCTTCATCAAACATGGCCAATTTCAGTCACTGCAAATATTTTCACATTAAAAGGGAACCTTTGCCCAAATCAGGTAACAGTTGTAACAAAAAAACAACCCTCCACAAGATGAAATATACAGCTTTCTACAAGGGGTAGAAATATACAGCTTTCTACAAGGGGTAGAAATAGCACTGGCAAAAGAACAGCTGGAATAAGGACTTGTCAGGTGGGGGGTGTTGAGATCCAGGATGTAGTTTTGGAAGGAGGAGAGCTGCTGCATCTCCTGGCTGCAGCAGCTGAGGCTGAGGTAAATGCAGCATATGTCAGAAATGTCTAGACAAGGTGGAAAGCTTATTACAAGTATTGGGGAGGTGAAAAAAAAAAAGAAGAAAAAAGAGAAACAAAGAGCCAGTGGATTGCATGATTATACGTTGCCTAAAGGAGACAGGTTGAGATTATATAATTCTCTGGGGAAACTCTACTTGAAACAATTATATGTGTTCAATTGGGTGCAGTATGTTAGGGTTTTTAAATAAAAAAAAAGGACTGAATTCTCAAGAAAGTGTGGAGGAGGTAGTGAAGTGCTGAGCTGAAAATATTTTTTTAAATCTTTACATGTACTGCATAGTGGGGGAGAAAGAGACAGCAGAGAAAAGGATGCATTTGACACACGTCAGAGATATCAACAGCTCCAGTGACAATTTTAAGGAAATTAAATGGAAATTAAAGGGAAGCATTTTAGAGCAGAAATCCCAAAAGCACTTAAAAATATGGAACATCAGAAAAGCTCAGCATCAGCCAGCAGTGGGGGATCAGCTCCTTTCATGGCCAGAATGCAAAGCACAGTGGGCCAAGCCTGAGACAGCTCTGAGACACCACGACTCAGCCTGATGCACATCAAAAGCTGTGCTAGAGTGCAGGAGAACCTCCAGGGCAGACAGCTCCTTCCAGCAGGGAAAAGCTGTGAAATGCCAGCTTCCTGTTGAAAAAAGGGCAAGAATTGGGACACCTTGACTTCCTTATTTCAGTTTCTCATAATCTTGCAAAGCCATGTAATACAGTGTCATGTGTGCCCAGTGGTCCTCCACTAAAACTCAGTTGTCACTTGGCTGTCATCCCTTGGCCACAGCACCATGTGGCTTCTTCTTGTACAGGGCAGTGCCTTCTTTCATTTCTCTGCCTCACTCATTTCAGTCCCTGCCTGTCTCAGGGGTATTTTCATCCTTCTAATTTCTGCCCCACCAGGGACAGAGGCAGGTGGGATATGACACCCCTTTTACTTCCTTTGGCCTCCCACTGGGCACAGGATCCCAAAAATCAGGCAGACCCTGTAGCCTGGCAGAGGGAGGATCCACAGAGATGCACACCAGCATCTGAGCAGGAGAACAAGGAGTGTGTTCTGTAAGGAAGCAGAGGGAAAGACACCAGTGTGTTTTCTTTTCCTCAGAAACACATCCCAAAAAAAGCCCCACAAGAGGATGAGTCATACATAGATGATATTGGTCTCTCTGAGTTGCAGCTGCTGTTTTTTAATTATATAATTTTTAATTTACAATAAAATAAATGAAGGAAGGAATGATGGGATAAGATGCATATCATTGTCTCCCTATAGCCTTCTCTCTTTTCCATCATGGATGAAGGAGATTGGATGTTGGATCTGAGGTCTTTAAATTATGAGCTGGTCATGTACATGTGAATTTCAGTCAACATATCTGCAGGCTTCAGGTACAGCTTTGTGGGATCATATAAGACATATTTGTTGAAAACTGGGAAAAAAAGATAATATTCTCTCTTTTTACATAACTACTTCATCATTAATCAATATCCTTCTGCTGACGGCAGTACGAAACTGGGAGGAGTGGCTGATACATCAGAGGGTTGTGCTGTCACCCAGAGGGACCTGGACAGGCTGGAGAGATGGGCCAACAGGAGCCTGATGCAGTTCAAAAAGGAGAATTACAAAGCCCTGTCCTGGAGGAGGAACAACCCCAGGCACTGGGGTGCCCAGTGTACCCAGGTAGTGTCTGGGTACTTCCCAGCTGCAGCAGCTGTGCACAGGAAGGACTGGGAGGCCCTGATGGACACCAGGCTGTCCAAGAGGCAGCCGTGTGCCCTCGTGGTGAGGAAGGCACCTGACAGCCTGGGCTGCTTTAGGCAGAGCAGTGCCAGCAGGGGAGGAGGTGATCCTTCCCCTCCACTTTGCACTGGTGGGACAAATTTGAGGTGCTGTGTCCAGCGCTGGCCTCCCAGTGTACAAGAGATGTGGATCATCTGGTGTCTGGAATGCAGTTCTGCACAAACTTCCCTGGACTGTTCTCAGGTCATTGAAGCTGCTCCTGTTCTTTGCATGTGATATTGGATCAGGTTCTGCTCTTTCTCGTTATTGATGCACACAGTGAATCAGAATGGCAACCTCTCACCCTATTGGGGTTTTCTTGGTAGATTCAAACTTTCAATTTCCATCTGAAGGTACTAAATATTTTGACTGCTGAATGGGGAAATGCTGCTACCTCACGCCATGTTAATCAGGGTGTAAAAAGGTGCCAGAATGACTTTGCCGTCTCACCTATTTCTGATGGCACTAGCAGTGTTGTCAGAGAAAACCAGAGCAAGGGGAAAAGGCATTATTTAGTCTTGAGAGAAAATTATGGTGGCCAGAGATGATGGGACAGGAGTGACTGAGGTTCCTCCAGAAGAACACCTTCTAGCCTGCTCTGCTGCCTTGTTTGCCACCTTGGTGGGGTGTCAGGCAGGACCTGGACATTAATGAACACAAGGAGGCTTGAATGTGGCAACTGTTAATTGCAGAACTGTAGGAGTGATGGTGCCAAGATTGTCACTGTAATGCCAAAAAGATCCAACTGGAGTGCTTAAAATTCAATCATGTAGGATTGTATTTAGAACCTGTTCTCACCTCTCATGGTGGCTCTACGCAAATCCTGCTGGATTATCATTGCTCTTCAAAGCCAAGGACACATCTGAAGTTCCTAAATTATGGTAGAATTTTAGACTTTTTTTTTTTTCTCTCTCTAAGCACTGCTTGTCTCTGGTTGATCCTTTTGTGTGCTGTGGTCCCATCTTGCACACGGGGGTGTTGGAGATCCTCTGCAGCGTGCCCAGACTCTGCTTCCCAGTGCAGAATGGCCTTGCAGGTCACACCATCCCTGCCTGGCAGGGGGTGGTGGCAAGAGAGACAACACCTTCTGCCACCAAGCATGGCTGGGGAAAGCTCTGTTTCCTCTGTCTTGTGCTTTGAAATGTCTGCTCAGGGCAACACTGATTCCAGAAAAGGCTGTTCCCTTGGATGGGAGTGGGGTTTTGTTTCTTTGGGTGTCTCAGATGCTCTGTCTCAGCGTTGGCACTGAAGGCACAAGGTGGTCCTCAGCCCCCCAGACAGAGGGAGGAGCACTGTGTTAATGAGGGCTCGTCAGTGCAGGTGCCCTGCATTGGAGCTGGCTCTCCTCTTAGGAGAGCTTAGGAGCTGCAGGGGATGATGCTGAGTGTGAGGAACAAGCCTTAAACTCGCTGACATGCATTTTGGCTCGAGCAGTGTCTCGGTGTGACATGTTTTATTGCTTTAGTGGCCTGTGGCTGCTCAGCAGAGCAGAAGGCTGCTGGGGTGTTTTGTTCTGGTGCATTACTCTGAGTCCCTGAAGGACCTTACCCAGGCTGGGCATCCCCCAGCAGCAGAGCTTGCCTGGGGCTGGGAGCTGCAGGAGAGCAGGGCAGGGAGCTGTGTGCTGGCAGGAGTGGCCATCAGTAGCCAGCTTCCTATGGACACCCCCTGGAGGCTCAGAAAAAGGGACAGGGGGGATGGTCTAGTATTTGATGGGAGCAAACATGAAAATTTACCAAACTATTTCTTGGCTTTCCTGCCTGTGTGGGGTCAGAGGGATGTTGAAACCTCAAAAAAAGTGAGGAAGTGTGCAGGTGAGCTGAATTGGAGGCCTCATGTACACACATGCACTAAACCCCTGTGTCAGTGGCTAAAAGACCTGAATCTGAGAATTCGTTGTGTAATTTTTATTTCTGAGCATAAGTAGATATTTCTATATTTGGTGTGAGAAAAAAGAACTCCAGTGTGAACACAAGAGAATCCCATATGGCTGATATGAAAATAAAATATGGAATATTAAGTTGTCTTTAGTGTTGCTAATGCAGTATTTGTGATCTTGTTCTCTGTCCTTAAGAAATACAGAGGAGACAATGCAGTACCTCTAATGCAAGGCCCCCACCCCAAACCCAAAACTAACAACAAAACTAAACAAAAGACCACAACCAAACTAAATAAACACACTTAGAGAATGAAACTCTTAGGTGTATGGACCAACCTGGAAGTTTAGAGACAGTGACAAAGCACTGAGTCGCCAGCTGGAGAGGCAGATGACTTTGACCCTCCTCTCTTCTCCCAGATGAATCTTTCTGAAAAACTGAAGAACTTTATAGCTGTAAATACTCATCCCTCACAGTTGGCTTTGCATGTCACTGGAAGGAAAACACTACAGGTTTTTAGTGGGTTCATCCACTTTGTGCTGGATTCTCGTGGAGAACAAAGGAATTTTTTCTAAACTTCAAAAGGTCAGTCTCCGTGCCTGGCCAAGAACATGGAGCGAAGTGATAAATGGGACATATTTGTGTCTTGTAGTGTTGTTTCCTCTTGCTGTAAATAGTTCTGTGGGGTTTGAGTTTAGTTTTTTGGGAGTTTTTTTGTTTGTTTTTAAGGACCAAAGAGCTCAAATCCAAATTTAGGAACTGGTTTAGTCAAGAAGTTGTATCAGTGGTTGTTGGAAATATCAGCCAGAAGAAACTGAGTTCTTGGTTCTTGTTTTCAAAGTGATTGTTTTACTTCTGCCATTGGTTTTCTGAAATTTGTGACTTTGTGGAACCCTCTTTGCCTTTTAGACAGTAGAAGGTGCCTTGGGTAGCTGAACTGCAGAAGAAGCCAATGTCATTGGGTTGTAGAAGGGGCTAGAAGCTTCGGAGAAGAAATGCGGCTTCCTGCATCCATAGGTGTAATTGTTTAGGACGTTTAATTGTTTAAGACCTTTTCTGCCCCTCAAATACCCTATACCCTTTTCTGACCCTCAAATACACTCCCTATCCCTACAGCAAGTCAGCAAGAGCAGAAAGTGGTCTGGTGTTCTCTGTAGTTGGGTTTCACTGCATCTCTTTAGCTCTGCTGAGATGTTTGAGTTTTGTGGCACAAACCTCTGGGAAGTGGAAGGCAGTAGGGAATGCCTGTGTGCATGGATCCAGTTGGAATCTGCTGCACCAGGTAGGGATGCTCAGCAGTGTCATCAGCACTGTGCTGATAACACAGGGTGACATCCCTTGGGCTGGCAGGAGCTTGTTGGAATGGTGAGGCTGGATGTTGGTATCCTGACTGCAGAGGAACCCTGCCTGTCTGCCCACTGCTCACAGCACGGGAAGGATCAATTCCTGAGATGCTCTGTGGGGATGGAGGGAGGTCAGATCTGGAGTGGTTTAAGCTTTTTTTTTTCCTTCTCTGTTGAATGTCACACTGTGCAAGCAAAGACTTATTAAGGAGGAGAGGTTATTAGAACACATTTCAAAATAGTTGAAAATTGAGCATATTGGGATTTTAGTGACCAAATTCATTGGACCTGATGCCTTTCCAAGCTAGGACGGAAGAACACAGCCATCCTGTTCACCCACCAGTGGGGCAGGTCCAGCTGCTCCTGGGTACCATCAGACCCTTGCCTCAGAGGTGTCCTCTCCTGAGCTCCACAGAGCTGCACCAGAGCCAAGCTGTGGTCAGTGTAGGTGCTGCTTCTTGGCAGCAGAGCCAAGGCTGAAAGAAAAAGTGCTTAAGAGAGCAAAACCAGAATAGATTTTTCCACAAAAGCACTTTGCTTAACATAACCCTGGCTACTTTATTTTGGGGAGGGGAACAACATGATTTTGGGGCTACGTGGGCTGGGGAGCAGCTACAAGGTGAAGCTCAGCCTCACTGTCCTCACCTGTCTGGAGTTCACCTCCTGTTACTCCTGAAATTCACTGAGAAGGGCACTTGTTCCCTGTGATCCTTGTGTTTCCCACTCAAGGGTTTGAAGAACACTCCTCCTCTCCAGCAGGATGGGTGCTGCTAGGCTGACCTCACTTGAAACCACTTCATTGCTCACCGAGGCCATGGCTGCCCAGGGGGTGACCTCACCTTCTTCTGAACTCTGTGCTCCTGGGTGCCTGTTCTTGGAAGGATTTGAGCTTGTTGTCTGAGACAAGAGCTGAGCTGAATGAGTTGAACAGGCTGTTCTAACTCACATCAGACATGTCCTTCTGCTTGTCTGTGAGGACACTGAAGGCTGTCATACCACCATCCACTCCTTTCTTCTTGTGTTTTTCTGCAGTTTTGGTCCTCTGTGGCAGCTTAGGTTTAAACATCTGATGCTGAAAGTCACATGGAAATGTGTTTCCCATCCAGTAAGCCAGCTTTATGGTGTTTAAATATCCTCATAATGTCTTCCGTTCAGGCTTCAGCCTGAGGTAGTATCTGTAACTCAGATTTATTCCCAAATAATTACTTGGTGCTGATATTTTGGTCATCAACAGCCTTTTTAATTGAAAGCTTTAGCAGTGTGGTATCTCAGCTCCCTGGTATCTCCCTGCCCATGCTCTGTGGTCCCACAGTGGGCTCAGCTCAGCTCAGTGTGCTCCTGGCTCTCCAAGAACTGGAGCAGAGCTCTCCACAGCCACACTGATCCAAGCACTTGGCAGAGGCACAGCCTCTTTCTAAAATTGTCTCCAAGATAGTTTTCCATGGATTTGCATCTCCTAGACAGCCAAGCTGGGTGGTATTTTATATGGTGTCATTGTTTGTTCAGCTAATGAGGTAGGGAAAAACAAAGGGCTGGGATCCTTAGCTCTGTGAAACAGCTGTCAACAAGTGGCCCCAAGAGAGCAGATGAGCAGGGACTGAGCAGCCAGGGCACTGAACTGGGGTTCTGAGGGATGGTTTTGATTCCTGGCTCAACACAGTCATGGATGAAATGCAAAAATGGATGCCTCAGCCCAAAAAGAGGAGGGAGATGCTGGGAACTGTGTGCTTTTGCTGGCTCTCTCCCAGGGGGGAGCTGCTGCTGGAGACCAGCTTTTGTCTGCCACTGCCCACCTGGAAAGGAGGTGACCCCTTCTCCAAACTTTCCCAGAGTCTTCCTTCTGGAAGATCTTGCCCACAGAAGGGTGGATTCCCTCCCTCGTGCCTTGTGCCCTACCATGTAATCTGGGCCATTCCTTTAGTTGTTTTTATCTGGTGCTGAGGAGCCTGGAGGAAAGCCCCTGCCCAGAGAAGCTCTGTTGGACAGCAGAAAGCACAAGGAAAACAATAAAATATCTTCCTGCAGCCCCTCTTTGGTTTGCAATTTTGACTTTAAATGCAAGCTGCCATCATTTCCACATGGAGCAGCCACATGAAAAGCACCACTAAACAGTTCTCTGAGTTTCTCAACAAGAAACACAGCAGCTAAATATATTTAATCTGTGTGTATTGTTCATCTTGGCTTTAATTTCCTGTTCTCAAAAGGTTTAGGAATTTAAACCCATGAATCATTACTGAAGCTGTTAATGCTTGGAGCCTTTTCCAGAAATGGAGGTAAAGGAACTGATATTAATACCAGCTTAGCACAAATTCAGCTCCTCTGTGGGGAGTTCCTACCATCTCAGAGATACCTCTTGGTTTCTAAACATGACAAAAGGTGTAAGAAGTGGGTAGGTGGATGAGATCATTCTCCCTCAGGTAAACAGGATGCATCCATTAAAAAATGTCTCTCTGGCAGGTTATGGGCTGCCTCCTCCCCATCTGGAGAGCTCCAGAGCACTGAACTGTTCCTCTGTTTCTAAAATTGCAGCATCTATTGAAGCAGGGACTTTTTCAAAGTATAGTCAGGAGATTTCTCTGGGACTGCAGGTCATGCACTTACTCCTGTTGAATAAAAGATTGGAAGAAATCTTTGCTCAGTTCCATTTCACTGGGCTGTCAGGTGGCTGCTTTTATACCTGCAGAATCCTCCCAAAGTCCTGACCTGAACAGGCTCCCAGATATGCCAGAAGCAAAGTCTGGCTGTGAGATACTTCACAGAAGGATGGTGGCTTCCACTTCTCTGTAGATGGAAAAGGATTTGTGGTAAATCAAGTTATTTATCCTCCTTCAAGAGCCTGGTCTGCCTGGAAGACTGTGCCAGACTTCCATTGAATCCTCTGGGATTGAACACTGAAAGTCAAAACAGGAAGTCCAGAAGAACTCATGTAAAGGTCCTAATTAGTGATTGTAGTCAAAAGTGAAACAAAAACTATGTGGGGACGGTTTTTATATTTTTGTCTTGGCTTTAGTTCTGGAATGTCACAGAAATAGAAAATTATTGAGGTGGGAAGTGACTTCTGGGGGTTTTTTAGTCCAATCCCCTACTCACAGTAGGGCCAACTGCCTGGTTGATAATATTGATAAATGTGAGTGTTCAGAGGAAGCTGCCTCATTCTTGTTTGATTTGTACCTTTGGGTAGCATAAAAGCATAGAAACTACAAGGCAGCTGCAGGAAAACATTTGGAAGGAACACACTTCATCCTCCTTAGCAGGCTTGCTCTAATGATTGCTCTCTTCAGGATGGAAGAGAAATGGTCTGGTTTCTAGCATCTGCCTTCTTCACTTCCCTCAGGAAAAGGAAGGCCCTGGTGCAGAGGAGGCAGTCCTGCTTCATCCTGCTGCCTGTGCAGGGGGTGTGCTGGAGAGCTGCTGCCAACTGAGCTGAGAAATTGGTTTCTGTGCATTTGTGCTGTGACTGGAGCCCTTGCTGTCCAACAAGTGTATGGTGGGAGGAGGGATGTGGATAAGGGGCAGGAGGCAGAGCAGTGTGTTGTGTCAGCTCAGGAATGTGCTGGCTTGGGAAGGGCCTGGATCTCCAGCCATGCTGCACAAGTCATTCCGTGTCCTAATGGTGATGGAGCTGCAGCAGGTTTGTGCCAAGTGAAAGCAGTACCCTGTTAGGGAAGAACTGCACTACTTGCTTGTATATGTATAAAAATGGAAGTGAGCTCTAATGAGAAATGAGGGCATGCCTACAACTACATCTGTAGTTTGCATTTTTCTCTTCTAAAACTCTGTCTTTAAAACTTTAGAGACCTATAAAGCAGAATGCTAAGAAACGCATCCCCTGAGAGCTGCAGCTCCCAGTACCAGAGACGGTGGCTGTGTCTGAGTATCTGAGGGTGTTCATTGTGGTCCTTAGAGCAAAGCACCCGTGAGCACATTCTGGCCAGTTTGGATTCCCTCCAAACTCCCAGCAGAGCCCTGTGACCTGCTTGCTTCTCATGAAGGAAAAGGCTCTGTCTCCTTCTCGCCTCTGTTTTCTGTCATCAGTGAGCTCGAGTCTCTGGGGCTGCAGTCCATAGCCGTATCTCTTCCTTTCACAGAGTGGCTCTGGAGCCACTCCTGCCCCTGGAACAAGTGCACTCAGAGCCAGAAAGCATCAGGCTCTGTCAGAGCCTCCGGGGCTGTCTCTCCATCTGTTTGTTTAATGACGCGCAGCAGCTTCATCTCCAACTTCACCCCTCAGGACAATAATCCACTCTGATGTTTAGGCCAGCCAGTTATTCTTCCCAGACCAGACTGCAGTTGGGGCACGGTAGGCCAGAGAACACTTAAAGGTCTTTTTATGCATAGCTTTATGGCTCAAAATGTTGCTCTGAGATCTGCAGGACATGCAGAATGCTTGCTGGAGTTTGCCTGCATGTTTTCTGCTGAAGGAAGGGATGTGCCTCAAAATCCAGATATGCTGATTCCTGAGATCACTGAGTGAGAGTGGCAAAGCTTCAGGGAAGAGAGACTTCAGTGAAGTGCAGATTTCAAAATCCTCCTTTGCTTTAATTGCTTGGCTTCCATGGCATCTGGTGTGAGAAAATGGAATGGCTTCTTTCTATACAGATGTTAAGGTGTCAGGAGGCAAGAGTGGCAGGGACCCTAATCCTAACCATATCCCATTAGGTGGTACTAGCCTGAGTGAAATACCCCCCAAGAAAGGAAACGCTTTGGGTTTAGTGTCCTGTTAAATAAAGGGAAACATACCCTTGGGATCAAAAAAGAAAATATTTGTCTTTCCCATAGTCCTTTACTAGGTCTTCCCTTTTGTTTTGGAGATGGAGATTGTGTGCAATAATTCCAGAATGTTGTATCTCACACTGTGTCTCTCAGGCAGAACAAAGAGGTTATGCAGCTACTCTGGTTCTGTGCATGAGCCCTTGAACAAAAAGGAGTTCTGTTCTGCCGTGTGCAACCTGGGCCCAGGGCACTGTGAACAAGAATTTCTGAAGCAGGTGATATGACCTTAAGGCCTTTTGTAAGTTCTGTGTGCTCTTGGCTCACCATGGGACCAGGAGAAGATGCTTCTGGGGCTTGGGAATGGCAGGGGCAGGTACTCCACCTGCTCTGCCATCGAGAAACTCACACCAGCCGAATATCCACGTCTGAACATCTGCAGTGGCTGGCAAAGGCAATGCCAGGCTGGATGAAATGCAAGCCCTGAATTACAGAGACAGATGGAGCGGGGTAAGAGGGAGGCATGGGTCAGAGGGAAGCAGCAGCTGACGTGTGCAGGCAGCTTTCTCCAGGGCGAAGGAGCAGGAGCAATTTCCTTCTCAGAGTCAGTTGTTACCCAGCAGGGTGCTGAGCACAGTGGACGCCATCCAAGCAAAGTTGCCAGCAGTGCATTAACAAAAGCCCTGCTGAGGAACGGAGCAGGGTTATCATTCACCCAGGAGCTGCAGCTCTCAAAAGAGCTACGGATGAAGAACACAGAGGGGAGCATGAGTCTGCAGCCACCCACCTGTGTAACTGAGGGATGTGTGCCCAGGGCACGCCGACCTGCTTGGGTCTGCTGTCCTGAGAGCTTCTATACAGAAGCTTCTCCATTTGCTTGAGCCTGTGTTTAGACAAGGAGCTTGATTTCAGTGAAACAAGGTCAAACCCTCCTAAAACCAGGAGTCGAGGGCAATTTTGAATGCTTGAGTTGATTCCATTGAGTGGGATCTAGGAGCTTGAGCATTTTTAGATGCTTCCACTTAGGGCATCAGTAATTGATGGTGAAAGTCAGGCAATTGAAGTCTGTCCTCATCATACATTTGTGAAAGAGCCTCACAGCTCTGGAGGAAGCAGGACAATGCTTGCTTGCAGAGCCTTTGGAGTGGGAAGGACCTTGGATGGGTGGGAGCCTTTCCATTTCCATAGCACAGCATCTCATGGAGTTTATCCACTGCAATCAGCTTTTCAGATTCCTCTATTTGCATCCTGATAATAGCAGACCGAGGCGTTCTCCATTATAAAACTCTCCCTCTGAACTGCCTTATTCAGAGGTGTTCAGGAAATCTGGCTCTTTCCCCTCCTCTTCCCTGCTCCCCCAAAGCGCTTTTCTTTCTCCAGAAGCAGCATGTTGCATCTTTCCCTCGCCCTGGCAGATGGATTTGTATGATTGTGTCAGCTCAGGGTTGCTGCAGCTACCTGCTATTTTAGCAGGAAGAGCCCCCGCGTGCGGGAGAGAACAAAGCCCGAAGGTTCCCGAGGTCTCCATTGATGCAGGAGGCACCGAGCGGAACGTGAAAGAGATAAGAGAGACGCAGCAAGATCCTCCTCCATCCTTCCCCCTCCCTCGCCCTCCGATTCAAGGAGCAGAGGCTGGTTTGTGAATGAGGAGCCGGAGCTCGTTCAGACGGAACAAATACCAATAAAGAAGCACAATAGCGGCTGCTCCCGAGCCGGAGCCGGCAAGGAAAAGGTAGCAGTTCTCAAGAGGGGGCTTATTTCCCGAGGAGCCATTGGTGCGTGACAGATGGAAGGAACTAATAAAACATTATGAACTGGCAGAGCTTTGATCTTCCTGCGTTTTTTCATTTTCCCCCTTCTTCCCAAGGGTACAGGCTGTGTTATCTAAATGAATAGGGTGGAAAATCTCATTTGGAGAAGGCTACCCTGGCAGCATGGCTTGTGGAGGGAATGTCAGCAGACTGCTCCAGCACCGTGCTTTGGTGAGGGCTGGATTTTTGCTGCAGCAGGTTTTAATCGCTTTTGAAGCACCTGCACCTCATCCCATTCTGGTCTCAATGAGTCTTCCTGCCTGTTTGTAGGTCTGCTGGAGCAGAAGCAGGATAAGAACAGCCATTTTGCAGCTTTGTGCTAACTTTACTGGTTCTGGTCTATGTGCAAGAAAGAGTAAATGCATTTTTGGGGTCAATGCGCTTTCCTGTTTCTGTTCCAACTGCTGCAGCTCACAGGGACCCAGCAGCCTTGAGCTGGGGCGCTCAGCAGCCAACAGCTTTTAATCTAATTTTCTTACTGTGACTAATCTTTAGGGTGAATATGTTTGAGTTTTGTCTCTGTGGCTGTGAAGCAGAGAAATTTGTTTTCTTTCTAGAGAAGTCACTGTGGTAAGAGCCCAAGCCCTGGGGCTTGAATGGAGAGCACGAGTACTGGCTGCGTGCAGAGTGGGTTCCCTGGGCAGTGAGAGCCCTCCTTGATTTCAGGCTGTCTCTGCTGCTGTGTCAGTCTGGCTGTCTGCACAAACAGCTTAGCAAGTCACTGAGGGCTTTACTGATGCACAGGATTAAACTGGGATCGGGGTTTTTTTCTCCCCTTAAGAAAGACTGTTAGTGAGTGACTCTCTTGAAAATGCTTTCCTTGAGTTATTTGGTCTGACTGTTCAGAATCACTTCTTTCCTGAGCCCCAGCCTTGGTCCTGTTACCCTCACTTGCCTCCTCTGAGCAGCTGTCCCTGCTCCACCTGGCCACGGCAGTTCTGTCACTGTCACCACTCGATGCTGCACGGGGGTCAGTCCACACCCTGGCCTGAAGGATCTCCCAGCCTGGCAGCACTGGCCCCTGCCTTGGCCCCTCCTGCCAGCCGAGGTATACACCCCCACCACGGTGAAACCATGACTTCCCCACTCTTCACTCCCTGGTGTTTTGCCCATTTCAACCAATGGAAATTGTTGCTCTGTCCCTGAAATGATGGAGTTAATAATGCTGTGAGGGTCTTGCATCACCAGACCCTGGAGTTTATGCCTGAGAAAATTTTGAATTGGTGTAGAGGGCATCATTGTCCCTTGTGTGCAAAGGTGTTGGCATAGCTCCGTGTTTTAATTCCTGGAACAGAGGTGGAGAGGTGAGGGTTCTGCTGTATGTAGAGGGGAAAACTCAACACCCTTGTTACAGCTTTTATTATGAGGCCATTCTGTTCCAGATACTGTATTTTGCTTTTTTTGTCCATGCATTTATTACATTCCTTGGCTTGTCCCATGGGCACTTAAATCACAATAGCTGGGGGCCTCTGGATTAGGGTGCAACAGTAAATCTGCAGATGTACAACCATGCACTAATTTCTAGCTGCACTACAGATCTTGCTCGCTTGGCTTAGTTTTAGCAGAAAGCCCACGGGTTCCTGCTTGTTTTCTAATTGGTTATTCCCTTGGCTGAGCAGAGTGGAGGGAAGGAGGGACTCTGCCTCTAGGTGGGTGCAAAAGTGTGTCCATGGCCCGGAAGAGCCAGATACTAAAGGATGAGCGTGATACCCTGGGCACTGGGCAGGGAGATGCTTGTGGGAGTCAGGACTGGTTTATCTTTTTAGTTTGTATTGTTTAACACTGAGAAACCTGATCAGTTATGAGTTAAAATTGCTCTTCTGTCCTTTAAATTTATGAGCAAACTAGGGAGAGAGGCCTTTACAGATTGAATGCTTAAAATAACATCTTGAGGGGTTTTATTTTTTTAAACTTGGTTTGCCAAAAACTCTTACTAGACAAGAAAACATTGCAAAATACCACATTCTCCTTAGATGATAACATTGTTTCCTGCCCTGCTCTAATACCAGCCTATTGCCTCAATTCCTGGGATTGGTTTACTCAAATGTTTGTGTTCTCCACTGGGCTGGACTTTGACACTTCCTACTGCTTTTCGGGGCCTGGCTGAAACTGCTCCACGGCTGGAGGCAGCACAGCTCAATGCTCACTTGCTCCTCTGGACCAAAATCCATGTTTCCAGCTGATAATCCTGACAAGATCCCACCCCTTCACCTCCAGAGAGCCAGCTGGCATACGTAAATCCAACCAACTGGATTTATAATTGCCACATGGAAGTGACAAGATAAGTGCCAAAGCCGCATCCCTCAGCTATCCCCCAGGAGCATCACTGAGCTCTGGAGTTCAGCTCCTCACAGATAACACAATACCTTCTGCAGACAGATGGGCTTTGACTTCAGAACACCCTGGTGTGAGACTGGTGGCTCTGGTTGTGTTTGGAGCAGATGTGCCTGCCTGGAGTCTTGTGTTGGTGCTGTTCCCCCATTCCCCCAAACAAATACCTGATTTCTTGCCTCTGTTTCCACTACAGTGTTCCTTTTAGACCAAGACGATCCAAAATCCACCAGGCAAGTTGAGGTGGGCTCTGTGGGGAGGGTATTTTTGCATGAAAACAAAGCTGGAGGCAGACAGAAGGTTGATGAGCCTCCCTGGGTGTGCTGTGGTGACCCTGTCATCCCTGGTGGCCTGTGGCCATTGTCCCCGTGTGGTGCCATGGATTCAGCCTGGCTTTCCTAGCCCTGTGTGATGCAGTAAAACAGCATCTCCTCTCAGCAGAGTGGGAAATGACAGGACCAGAAACTGGCCTGACCACAGCCAGTGGCAGGACCAGAAACTGCCCCTCTTCCCAGCTCCTGTGTCCCTGCAGGGGCTGGGAGGGATTTCTCCTCACAGGTTTCTGTCATGTGGAGCACATCAGCTCCATATGCTGTTTACTGCCTCGGCTGCTCCAGAAATATTTCACAGGGGGAAGGCTCTTGGCCAGGGTGAGGCTGAATTTTCCAGACTGTTCCTTCCCACTGGGGTTTCATTGCTTGCAACTTCTAGTGTGGTTATTTTCTTTCTCTCCTTAAGCCCAGGCCTCTGTAACCTTAATTACCTGACTGTGAATGTAACCTTGCTTGATACATGATGGTTTTGATGGGGAAATGTAAGCAATGGAGGCGGTGAGTAGAGATGCTCAGGGACATTGGCTTTGGTCTGTGGAAAAAATGTAAGAGTTAGTGTCTTTTCTTCCTCTCCAGTCTCCCTGAACCTGGATACAGACTCAAAATTTCCCACCTCAAAACCCCACACAGCAAAACAAGAACTCGCAGATCCCACCTCCCATTCTCACTTCAAATAAAAACCTTAACTCTCTTTATAACCTGTATTTAAACAAAGATTCTTATAAATACCCCAGAGTATTCCTCGTGACTTTTTACTTTAAAAATGTTAAAATAGAAATTTCAAAGCCTTTTTTTTTTTAATTCAGTGGAAAACAAAAATATTTCAGTGTGTTTGTTGAATTATAGGTTTGTTTAAAATAGAGGATTTTTTTTTTTTTTTTTTTTTTTTTTTTTTTTTTTTTTTTTTTTTTTTTTTTTTATATCTGTTCTTGCTGGCAGGTCCCCAGCAGGTTGTGGGGACAGTTCAGTGTGGGGGCTCCCAGTGTGACCCCTGGGCTGGACAAAGGCAGGACCTGGACAGGTTCTTGTGTCCACTCAGAGATGGTTTCTCCACTGCTCTGTAGTCACTGGAACAGCTGAGTAAACTGAGAGAACTCAGTTTAAATCCAGAGCTGCACTGGCCTCCTCCTGTCTCTGTCCCATGCAGCTGAGCCAGTCCCAGGGATGTCACTCTCTCCTGCTGGAATGTGGCAGGCAGCTCTCTCCAGGATTTTGGTGCTACTCAGCTGGGATTAGCACCAAATTTCCATCTCTGAGAGGGAAGAGCAAAAAAGCACCAGTGTCCTCCCAGCTGGGCTGCCAAGGTGGTTCCCACCCAGCCTTGCTCTGCATAACCCCTGCCTTTGCCTTCTGATGTGACCAGTGCAGAGAGCATTAGAGATATTCTTGTAACTGCTCCAAAATAACAGATGTTCCCAGCAGTGGGAATCTCCTCTACCCTGTGGGAACAACATTCAATACAACCTCAGCTCCATGTTGGCTGTACCTCCAGTCTGTACTTTCCACAAGGAGTTGGAGATAGTGGCAGCTTAGGAAACACACAAGTATGTTTGGGCCCAAAATGAGAAATATTAGAGGGGAGACATGAGTGGGTAGATAGTCATCCTGGGCTGTGCAGCATAGTCATGTTTGCCACCTTTAATTCTGGGATGCCCAACACAAACTCAGTGTGGTTTATCCAAATCTCTGCCAGGGAGAGAAGCTGGCTCCCTTTCTGCTTTATTAGTAGGGAACAAAAGTGAAACTGTGCTGTCTCCTGCTGCCAGGGCCTGGTGGCTATGTCCTGGCAGGAAGCAGCCCCAGGAGGGACAGAGAACCTCAGAAGTGTTCACCTTTACCATTGTGTTTGAAAATTAAATTCTTATTCAGTCATGCAAGGGTAAACCCTACAGGGGACTGTCCCCAAGCTTGATTTTACTTCTCATGCAGTTTTTCCAGGTGTGCTTTTCTTGTGCTTCCTTCCCAAGGCGGGCAGAACAGACACCCTTGCAGGCCAGGTGTCCCCAGGTATCCACCAGCCCCAAGCCTCTTGAGCCTGGCTGTGCCTGCAGGGCCCTTGCTCAGTGTGCAGCCTCTCCCATGAGGGATTTGGAGGTGCAGGCCCCTCCCCACACCCCATGGCTCATTTGCAGAGAAGGGGGTGAACCTCTGGGGGATCTGAGATGGTCTGCAGAGAGCTCTCCAGGTCTGTGCATTCCCATTCCTGAGGCCAAACAGAAGGCCCAAAGGGAGTGGTCCTTTGCCTGCCTACAGCCACAGGAGGTGTTGCTAGCAGCTTCCTTCACTGCTTCCTCATCCCCTTTCCCACCACTTTTCCCTTCCTTGCCTTGAGCAAGCCCTCCACAGCAGAGGCTCTGGGGAGCCCCCAGGAAGGGACAGTTTGCTGATATATGCATGTCAGGTTTTGCTTCAGAGCAAAGAGGCAGCTGCCCTTGGATACCAGGATGCCCAGGAGATTTCATGGACCTGAGATTTCACAGAACGTTCTGAACTGGAAGGCACCTACAAGAATTGTCAAGTCCAACTCCTGTGTGAAAGGCCCACAGAGGGATCAAACCCACCTTGGTAGATTATCAGCATCATGCTCTGACCAACTGAGCTAACTCAGGGTCATGTGTGATAGCCAGCTGAAAGGGACAAACTGATCCCTGGTGATTTACAGTGGTAGGATGCTTTGCCCCCTTTGAGCTTTATGTGTGACTTTATGTATTTTTTCAGATATATAAAATATTTGGTTGGGTGGAACAGTTACATAGCATTTTTTTTCTATCTTTCCAGATACAGAGTAGGCTGTTTCTATAGGCAGTTATTTTCTAAAATCTAAGGATGCATTAAAAAAGATGCATTACACTGGTATTTATACCTACCCCGTTCACAGCAGTGGTTTCAGGGTGGTTGAACCATCATAGACCAAAATAATTGTGAGGGTCTGAAATGTCTGTGGAAAGCAATTTTGCCATCAACTACTATATCCTATATTTTGCCTGATTTCAGGAGCCTGTTTTCTGTTGTTGGTCCCTCTCATCTTTTAATCAGAGCCATCCAGTGAAGAACAAAATTATGCTTATTTCAGAATAATTGACTGTGATTAAGTAGAAGTTTCCTCTCAGTGGAAGGTAACTATCTACATCTGTGTGAGATGTACATCCTCTTCTTAAGGAGTATGCAGCTGAGGTTTGTGTTTCTGTTAGCCCTCACACCACAACCTGGTCCATCCCTGAAGGGGGTTGCTGATAGCACTGACAGTTTCAGAGCAAATTCCATGAGATGCTGCTGCATATACAGAGAAGTCTCTGCTCTAAACCCCTTCCACACAGAAAGAATGGTCTTTATTTGCCACAAGGAACTGCTGTGAGAGGTGATTAGTTAATGTTTCAACAATGTTGGAAGTATTTATAGCATTAGACTAATCTTTATATCACTCAGTAAATAGCTGTTATTTCTTTATGGCAGGCTGCATATATGGGCTGTTATGGTGATGCAGCCAAAGGGGCTTTTGATACTTTTTTCCCATTCGAAATCAGACAAATTCATTTCTTGGGCGCTTTTGAAATTTCTGCAAACGAATCAGAAGGAGGGAATTTAGGATGGAAAATATGAAATTAAGTTTCTCAGAAAAATTTGATCAGTGGAGAAAGTGGGGCTTCAAGGGGGATGGAACTGCTGTAGTCAGGAGGTGCATGGGTTCCAGCTCTGTTCACTGTCTTCTCTATTTCAGTCACACCTTGGTAGTCAGAGTCACAAGGGTGAATTTCAGATGCTGCAGCTGATTTCTTCTTCCTGGCAGCAGTGAACTGCTACATCCTCTCTCTGCTCCCAGCTGTGTCTTCCCATCTCCTCCCTGGCACAGGTCCTGGTGCTTGGCAGACATTGTGCTGGGAAGGTGCACCTTGATAACCTGCCAGAAGCAGGTTTGCTCTGTGTGGGGAGGTGGTTCAGTGCAGGCTCTGCTGAGCACGAGCTCTGGCAAAGAGGGTAAATGGGGGGAATATGAGAGAGCTCCTTTTGGCATCCTTGGGAATGGTTCATGCTACATCTGCCATTTATACCAAGACCAAAGATTTTTGATGTTTATGCACCTTTTTACTTGAGGGGAAAAGTAGTTTTAGGGCAGTCAAAGCTGAAAAAGTGCAAAATGAAAAGTTGATGCATTTACTGCCATCACCTTTGAGACCATTCATGCAGAGAAAAACCTTCTGGATAAGGCAAAAACTTCTGCCTTTTGGATTTTGACCCTCACTCCAGGTGAGGTGGAAGAAATTGAGTTCCTTGAAGATCCTTGCAGAGTCAGTAATGAAAGTGAGCAGCAAGGGCATGGTTTTGCTGAGATTGGAATCAACCAAGTGAGGAGCTGGGACGTGGGAAAGAGGAGAGGTGGGTGTGTTTGTGTGGCCCTGCCTGGGCGGTGCTGGCAGGGAGCTCTGGAGGAGCACAGCCCCATGGAGAAGGGCTCCTTGGTTTTCACTCTGATGATGAGCTCTGTCAATCTCATGTTCCTTTGGTTTCAGCAGTTTGCCATCCCTGCTCGTGCAGAGGGTGCTGGATGCTGGCAGGACCATCTGTCAAACTGCCTGAGGAGCTGGGAGCAGAGGGCAATCCCTGGTTCTGCTGGGAGCCTGGAAGAGCAGAAAAACCAAAGGGAAACTTGATGATGGGGTCAGAGCTGTTTGCTTAACTTGAACAGTTGGCTTGACACTCCAAGTCCACAGTTCAATAAAAGATTCCTGGGAAAATGAAAACCAAAAGCTCAAAGAATAATTATCATGCACAAAAGGTGCTATTTCATACTTAATAATTGTTTTAATTGTTATAATTGTTTAAATTTGCATACACATATATGTGTATATGTGTATCTAAACCTCCTAAACTGTGGTCCAGAGAGGCTCTACTCCCTCATCTGCAGAACAAACCTAAGGCTCCCTTGGAAAAATCAGACCTTGTCCTGCCAGCTATTACCTCTCCTGTGTGCAGCAGACCTCTCACCTTGCACAGGGACTGTCACAGGTCACTTCAAGCAGCCAAGGTTGTTGTCTGCATGGGGACATCTGCCACAAATGCACTGCAGGTAGGAACCTGAATGAAAACAGATGAGCCTTGACAGAGAAATGAGATGCCGCAGGATGTCCCAGAGCTGGCGAAGGTCAGTCTCACTCTGCTGTGTCCTGTTCTTTGATCCTGTGCCTGGCTGGTGAAGAGGAGGGGCACAGATAAGTTCACTGTGCAGGACATGACAGAGCTCTTGGCTGGCCTGAAATTGGGAGAAACTCCTCTGACACCCAAATGAACTCAAGGAATTCATCAATAAACCCCCATCTGCCTTGGAGAGCAGATTAGGAGCATCTGCTGAGAGTCCTAATTACCCCTTTTTCCCTGCCAGATTTTCTGTCAGCTCAACACAGGTTTGTTATACAGGACTTGGAGTCTGTGTGTGCTGATGCTGCTCCAAATGAGAGATGAGGACACAGTTACATTCTTGTTCTCCACAAGGTACAACCCTCTAAATCCAAATCTGCTTCAGCTACCAAGATGAAAGGCAGTGGATTCAGGGGACTTTGAGGAAGTCCTGTGTTTCACCCTGGTGCTGAAGAGGCTGAGGATGAGTAGGCTGTGATTTGGGTTTGGGCTGTTTTGCTTGGTTGTCTGCATCAGAGGAAACCATCATTTTGTTCAGGTGGCTCTCCCTGAGTTTGGTGGAAAGAAGGCAGGCAAACTGCTTCTGAGGCTGCCTGATCCAAGGTCTGTTTAGGGAACTGTGACCCTGAGATTGCTGCTCTCTTCTGCCCCAGGAGAAAGAGACTTTCTCTTTCAATAGTAAGACGCTTGTTTCCTACACGGGATCAAATAATACAAAACCCCACAATGCAGGTATTGTACAGCTTTTTTCTCAGGTACAAGTTCTTTTTTCAGGTTTTGTTTGTAATTTTTGTACCTTCTTTCCTCTAGATCTTCTGAAATATATCAAATATCTTCTTGAACGGCACATTTCTGAGCATGTTTCTTGTGCGCAGCATTTTCTTCCAGGCTTTCTGAAGTTCTCTTTGTTAGAATGAACTGCAGAAGAGCCAGATGGTTTGGCCAGAGTTCAGTTACCTAAGAAACATAGCACCAGCACCCTATCTGAAGCTATTTCCTCTAAAGATCATGCTCGGCCTGCTTTGTTCTAATAACCAGCTTAAAAGTCAACATTGAGCTGTCAGTACTTATTTTTTCCTCCATAATTAATCTACAAAGTTCAACCTGGAATCAATAAAAATGACCTCATGGCTTTTTTTTTTTTTTTTTTAATCATTCCTCAAACAATGTTTACCCACACAACTTCTCCTTCATAGGTGTGTTGAATGGTGGCTCAGTGATCTTGGGGCTCTTTTCCAACAATAATGATTCTATAATGTTAGATTTACAATCTCAATTCATATTTGAATCAAAATCTGAGGTTTTTCTTCAGCAGAAAATCTAAGGGAACATTTGGCTTGATTTAGTAGACACATTCTTGCTTCAGTTCAAATGCTTTTCATGTTCTTTGTCTTTCAGATTGAATTATTCTACATTCAGAACCAGATTTTATAATTTTTATTTTTTATAATATATTTTCTTAAAACATAAAGTGGGGAAAAAATAAAACAATGTTGGGCCATACATCCTTATGTCAGAGGGGCTGTCAGAGGGACAAAGACTCACTTATGGTCCCATGTGACAGGCAGAAATTTATCCCAGAGTCAGTACTCTGCATTTATCCAGACTCAAGTTACTCTGCCATGGAGGATGTGATTTAGCAATTGCTCCAAGCTGAGTGCTCTAGTATATTGACTTTCTTGGTAGTGAGATAAGAGCTGAATTTTCTTTCTGAACAAGGCTCTGATTGTGAGCTGCAAAGCTGGGTAGAAATCCAGCCCCATGGACTTCTGCAGTGTGACCTGGTGGTTGTCAGACGCTTAACTCTCAGGGATGTTTCTCTCTGCAGAGTTTAGATGTGGCTGAGCAGGGTTTTTTTGGTCCCTCTGTGATTGCTCTTGCACAATCTCCTCGTTAAAGCAGCGTATCAAAATCAGCGGGTGAAATTGGACGCTTCCTTTGCAAATGGAAAATTTATTGTCCGCTCGTGCCTTTGTGCTGAAGTTTGGATCTGGGGTTTTAAAGCCCCTCCTTCCCCTGCCTATGTGGGAGTTTCCCCTAAAGATGTGGAATGTTTACTGCATACCAAGGACAAGACATTATGCAGAAACGAGGATCACAACACCTACAATTTCTAAACCACATGTGGCCTGTGTGGATTTCCTTGTGCTGAATTCACATGGAAACACAAACACATGTGGCATTTTTGTTGCTTTTCTAGGAAATCACGGAGCACAGCCCTGCAAAATAATACTTCCTTCTGTTGGATCCACTGTGTGAGGGGGGAGGTACTGATTTTGTGTCCCGGGCTGCTGAAGCCTCATGCCAAGGTCTTGAGTCATTCACCCCCAGTGCCTGGCTTTCCAGGAAGGCAAATCCCAGTTTTAGAACCTATTGGGGACTGAAGAGCGCCGTGGGAAATAATAAAGGAAAGGTCATCAAATGTTATCAGAACTTGGGTATTCCAATGGGGATCATGCCAGGAAATGCGTGGTTAGGAACTGGAGAGACTGTGTTGTGTCAAGACAGCTGGAATAAGGCCAGCAGGATATGAAGAGGCTTCAGCCTGTTCTGAGGAAGGATGAAGGGAGCAGACAAGGCATGAGGAGAGGGGAGGTTGGGGGAAAGTGTGAGCAATTAATAGGTGTAATTTTGCTCTGTGTGCTCAATTGCTCTGCACAGCTCTAGGCTGCTCAGTCAGGGATGTGAGGGGATCAGGGGCCACTCTTGACTGCCAGGTGAACACCAGCACTTGTTGGTGTTCCTCAGAGCTTCCTGACCTGCACTCAGGCTCTCTCAGGCTGGCAGCCAGCAACGTGGTGCTGCATGGTCCTTGGGCAAGAGGTGTAGATGTGAAGGCCAGGAGTGGGAGGACAGGTTGTTGCTGCAGAGAGATTTCCCCTTGTGCGGCCACCATCAGCCTTCTGCCTTTCTGATGAGGGAGGTATCTTCTCTTTCCCCCTTGCAATCAGTACAGCTGAAAAATACAGCAGTTCTCAGGGAAAGTAAAAGTCCTTTACTTTCCTTGGCACACATAGCAAGACCAAGAATGCTCAAGTCAGCATCCTACCCCAAGGGTGATGTATCCTCAGTTGTTCTTTGGGTGTATTGAGCAAAATACATGTGCACCACCAGCAGCTGCAGGACTCCACCCCAGAGATGGCTGCATTTCAGTGGTGAAATCACACTGGAATGTGCTTCTCATCCAAACATTAACCCCACTTAACCTAAAAAACCCCCAAACAAACCACACCAAGTTTGTCCAATTTGAGAACAATTTACTAGCCTGATTTTCTGTAGCAGAGGGACTTAAGTGTTCTGCTTGTGTTCCTGCTGACCCACCATCACTCTTCGTCAGAGAGTTAGAAAGTTTGGTCATGCTGTGCTCAGGAAAAGACATCTAAGGAAAAGAGAGAGACAATTTGCTTGCTCTTTCAAAAAGTCCACTTCTAAAAAGTTTACCGAAGGCATATACTTTGTGTGATTGACCTTTTGGTCATGCAAACGTTTTAGTGTCTTTCATGCCCTGTTCCATGGCCTCTGCAACTTCAGCAGAGTTCTTCTAGTGGGGTTTCCTGTCCCTTGGTGTGCCCTCAAGCCCCTTTGCTCAAGGTTCCCTTCTAAGCTGGCATATCTGGCTGGTATTTTTATGTGCACAAGGAGGGCTCTTCACAAGAGCCCTGGAAATCCTGGCTCCTGCTCAAATGTCTTCCTGCTTACCCTGGGAGTAATCCCCTGCAGAGCTGGTACCTAGAGCAGAAGTGCAAGTGTCACCTTTAGTGGCTTCAATGTGTTAATGGCTTGCACCACAGGACTTTGGTAATGTTTTCATATTGTGACACTGACCATGAGTAAGAAGCTGGCACATGGTTTGTGATACCCTGAAAAGCTCCTGGCAAGGAACTGCATCCCTCTGAGCTTCTCTGGGGAACAAATGCAATGTGACCAGGTGCAGCTCAGGGCTTGGTCACACAGGATATTGGGGCAAAAGTATTTCACTGGTGTAAAGGATATAAGTTACCAGATGGAGTTGCTTCATAGTTATATCACATGGGAAGAATATGAGATATTGCTCCCAAGGAGCTCACCATCCCAAAAGGCTCAGTTTGTTTTAGTCCACACTGTCATCTTTCCCAGGGTTATCTTCTGCACTTGGTCCCATTGCTACTAAAATCACTGAAAACTCTGAATTTCTGGATCAGCCCATTCCTGGTTTTAAAAAGTGTATGAACAGTCTTTCACTAAGTGCATCAGTTTCTCTGCCTGGTTTGACTTGAGTTGCATTTTCCATCACCTGTAGTAGTGACAAAGGGCTGACACTGCTGATGGTTTTGGGACACATCAGGACAACTTAAGTCCTTCCCAGTGAATGACTTCAGAAATCATTGTTGTGTCTTTGCTGGCTGTGTTTGGACTTTTTTTTTTTTTTTTTTTCTGGCACTGCTGTTCTGTAAACATGAGCTGTTAGGCATGCTGATGAAACTTTTACCCAGAATTTACATCTAATTTTGGAGAAGGCTTGGGCTAAGGGATACTGAGCTTGGTATGACCACAAACAGGGTCCAAGAAGACACAAGAAATGTTGGTGATGTGCCAAGTTCTCAGTGCATTCAAAAAAAAGGGAAACAGTGAGACCCCAGAAAGGACATGAAGGAAGAGGTAAAGAAACCTGAAATTGGGGCTTGAATTGGTAGTATAAATATTTCCAGTGACCTGTTAACTTCCTTGTTAACAAACTAGACTTGAGTCATAAGCAGGGTACATAGTCTAACCAAAACACTGTGGAATTCAGATATTTCAGCACTAGAAAGTCAACATCATATTAAAATGCACCATCTGATTAGGTGACAACTGCAATTTATTCCCAGGGAAATCCATTTAATTAGTTGGAAGGACTAAGGGTGTTTGATCTTCCAAGAAAAAAGACACTTCCAAAGGGCTGGTAAACATGATTTTGGAAGAGGGATTTTGTGGGGGGTTCACAATGCATCTGTTCACTAAAACTTGTAAAAAAATTATTACAGCATTGAATTCTCTTGTGAGCCTTTGAATGTAATGAGTGCCCATTCCAGCAAGCACCAGGTTCACATTTCATCTGCAGTCAGCCCATTTTTCCTATCCAGCTCCTTCAGTTGCCAGAAATCTTGGAAAGATGATCCAGAATCAGCTCAGAAATACCACAGCTCTGTGGAAACCTGCACACCAGCTGTTGTCTACAGTGAGCTGGTAACACCGTGTTCACAGGCTCTGTGCAGTGTGATTTCAAGGGAGGAGGTTCCCTTTTCCTCTAACGATGCTGGTGGCTTTGGGGATCCATTTTCTCAGCTGCAGCTGGTGTTTGGTGCCTCTGGAGATGGATGATCTGCACTTTTTCCAAATTCCCCTCCTTTCTGCGCCCAGCCCAGCTCTCCTCTATGCATGAGGATATGATATCCGTGCCAGAGCATCCAGGGCTAGTTCTACACTGCCAGCTGTGTTCTGCATTCCATGGAAATAGGGGCTTCAATCTGCAGCCCAGAGAGTGTATGGAATACCCACATACACGTCCATGTACAGACACAGCACAAATCCTGATTTTGAGAAGTCTGGGACAACACTTGTACTTGGGAATGCTTTGCTATTTTTAAGCCACCATTCCTACCCTCCCCTACAGTGCTTTAATGTCCCTGATACAGGAATATATCTAGTCCTTTAACTTGTTTAATCAGAACTTTGATTCAGTGTCAGTTTTTTGTTTTTTAATTCAGCCTTTGGTATTTGAAGAGGGTAAACTCTCCCACTCCATATTGCAGGGTCACAGAATAATAGGTTTTAGTGTCACTGTATCGTAATGAAACCAATCCAACCTCCCCCAGTACAGTGCATCCACAACCCTATTACAGCAGAAGTCTCTCATGGGCAGAGGCAGAGACAATTTTGGGGTAAATAGTGCCCACTCAGCTTGTCTGCCACCAAGTGACTTGAACAGTCCTTGCTTTCCTCCTTTGTATAAATCTCCGGCCCTTCACCCACATCTTCCCCAAGTTAAATATTCCCCTTTGATTGAGAAGTAGCTCTGTGAGCGTTTCTAGGAGGAAGGAAGGGACAGCTAATAACAACATTAAACCTGACCTTCTGTGTGTGCCTGAGTCTGCTTTCCCCAAAGCCGTGAATAAATTAACATTCCAGCAATAAAACTGAGCCTGTTTAATTTTCTGTTTGACTAGAAACATTGAGAAAATGTCATGATATTTGATTTCATCTTTGTCTATTTTTTGCCCCTGCTGAATGAAGCTCATTGGCCTCTGGAGAGCCAGGCACACACAGCATGTCTGGGAGCACATAAAGGGGCCCTGTCCCTCAGGCATGTGCTCCTCAGCCACGCAGGAAGTATTGGGTTTTATGTTTGAAGCCTGGATGAGGTTCCCTAATGGCTGTTAATCCTCTGGTTTCTTTGACTACATCCTGTGCCAGACCTCTCCCACCTCAGCAGGCTTGGGGTTTCTGCTTGCTTCACATAAGTGTCCAAAAATGCGTAGGAGGAGGCTCCATACCAGGCTGGATGTGTGAGTGGGGTGGATTGAAAGAGCAGCTACAGCAGCTAAATTTTCCTTGCTGAAACATTGAAAAGCTGAGTGTACTTTTAAGGGATGAGCCACTTTGAAGGAAGATAAGTTCTAGCCCAAAGGGGCTTTAGGTAAGAGGCAGCAAAGGAAGTTAAGAGCAGTTTTAGGATGGGCTTAGCGGATCTGCTGCTTGCAATTGTTGTAGCTCCACTGAGATCTGTGGGAATTCTTGCCAGATGCAGACATAGCCTTGGGCATTGTTGATACAAGGAATGATTTCCCAGGATAAAGGACAAAAAAACTTAACCTGGAAAGGTGGCCTAACACATTGCTATAGTAATGAATCCTAAAAATAAAAAAATTTTGGAAGGAAATGGACCTTTTGTTCACAGTCATCCTTCGTTTTCCTCAAGGTTTGTGAGGAGTACTCTTCCGCTGAGTCCAGTGGTGCTCCCATGGCTGCAATTCCATGGCAAACCTGTCTCAACAAGGCATTTTTCCTTCTGGATAACTCAGATGTTTTCCTGTGAGATTAAATTTCACCTTTGAAATTTATTTGAAATCACCTATTTTCTATTACCCATTAATTGTGAATCTATTTTTACAATTAGAGAGTGGATGGCTCTGAGGGATTATTAAGAATTACTAGCTACTGCAAATAACAGCCAGAAATTACTGAAATTCTGACATTTTCCATAGCTCTGTGTGCAAAGCTGGTGACAGAATCAACCTGTTAGTTAAAAGTTGTCAACCTCAGGAAAAGAATGTGAATTTGAATCAATATTTTTGTTTTTTATGGGTTTTAATTTTGTCTGAATTGAACCTTGATGAAGTTTCCCCATTGCTGTCCCCGGTGCTGTAGCATTGGTAGCTGAGGGGAAGATTTCACTCTACCTGTGCATCCAAGATCGCCATTTTCACAGGGATGCTGCCAGCTTCCCTGGCATTGCTTCTCTCCTGCATTCTCCATGTTGTGGTGGTTTGGTAAAAGCCTTTCTCCCACTGCTGGCTCAGAGGACTTTTGCTTGTGGTGATTTTGTTTCAGTGGTTGTTCACCCGAGGTTGAAAGTGGGGTTTGAAGCCCCCAGGAAGAGGAGGGAAAAGTGACACAAAGCCATCCACAACCAACCCTGATCTATTTGTGCTGTTGGTGGTATCAGTCTTTAACATGGCACAATATTGGATAATCATAAACAGCCTTGGTTTCATAGGGATATCTCTGTCCCATACTAAAATCTCCCTTTACCACAGAAAATCAATGTTTGTACTGAAAAACAGTCAGGGACTCAGGTTTGGGGTTTTTTTACCGTGATGTTAAATCCCATAGGCATAAAGTTAAGTTTCCCCCTCCAGCCTCCACTACCAGCAGGTCCTGGGGGGAGTTGGTGAGGAGTCAGTTCTGCTCAGAGTGCTGAGAGGCAGATGGTTCATCTTCACGGGCTGCACACTTCAGGAGTGATGGTGTCTCTGTTGCTTATGACACTGGGTCCCTTGAGGTTGTTTGGCAACAGTGTTATTAAGAATATATTTCTAGAAGTGGTGTGTGAAGCTGCTAAAAGATTGTAGGTGTTGGACAAACTGAGGAATCTGAAGCAGCAAAACCCTCAGGCTCTGGCTTAACATCAAGGCTGAGGTGTGCTGTACCAGCCCTTGCTGAAGGTGTTTTTGGGACATGCAACACTGGTGAATTGTGAGGATCTGATGAGCTGCCTAGGGGTGAGAAATCTACTCCATGTTTGGTGGTGCAATGTTTGTGCAGTTGGATGGAATTCAGTTATCATGGAAAGAGAAGACAAAGGGAGGAAGGAGCCTCTGCAGATCCATATTTGTGCTGATGGTAGGGACCTTTCACTGCTCAGGATTGACACTGCTGAGAAGGCTGTGGGGTCTAGGACTGAGGCCAGAGGGACTAAGAGCAGGTTTCTAAATCTGAGTGTTGTGTTTTCCACTGGATATCAACAAGCCTGGACTAGAAGAGCCACAGCAGGCAGTGGGAGGGAGCAGGGGCAGGGAGAGCCTTGCCTGGCAGGACATTCCTGAGGCTACGCTGTGGCCTTGGTGACTCTTGGTGAACAGCATGCCAAGGACTCAACCTCCTGAGTGAGGGTCTCTCAGCAGCCCCTTCCCCAGACCCAGCTGCCTGCCTGGCTCACAAATGCTGCTGATGTGGCAGAGGGCAGGGCAAAGGGAGGAGGAGGTGCTGGTGGCAGTTCTTCCACGGGGCTGTATCAACCAGCACTACCAGGATAATGTGACAGTGCACCTGCCATGGTGCTTGGGCAGTTCTTCGCCCCATGGAGATGTGATCCACATCCAGACCTCCAGACCGCTCCAGTGATGCACACAAATAGCAGAGATTTAATGGGGAGATGCAAGGGCCCCCGTCACTGCAAGTGAATGGAGCCTTACAGATGACAATTCATAAATCCTGAGTTATTTACTGTGTGCAACCTGCCCCAAGCAGTAAATCTTATTTTCATTTACCTGAAGTTAATTTCTTTTTAGAAACAATAGCATTGCCCATGAGCCTTTTGGAAGATGTATCAGTTTGTGAAGTGGTGGTTAATGGATGGTTTGGATGGGTGCCAAGATATCAGGAAATTGGTTGTACCCATTCTGGCTAAGCTGGGAAAAACAGTCAGGGGTTAGTAATGCTATCCAAAGCAAGTAGAAAGATGAAGCTACAGAGAAGCAGGAAGAAAATACCAGCTCCCACTCTGGTGTGGGCCATGTGATTGATGCCCAGAGGTGATGTGCAGGAGCATGGAGGGGTTATGGTGTGAAGCAGGATGCCCTCCAGCAGGGTGCAGTCAGTTGTGAAAGCAAATTGGATAAATCACTGTGCTACTTCAATGCCACAAGTGAGGAAGGCGTTAGAGACTTTAGGATAAGGACTCAGAAGTGTATTGTGTATGTCTAAGTTGGATCTGTAGAAAAACATATTCCTTGACTACCACATTGCTCCTGGTAGGAATGGACAGTAATTTCTACATGCAAATAATTTTCATCATCTCAAAACTGGATATATCAGGAGGTTAAAAATTTTAAAGGCATGGTTCTTCTGTCTGTTACACCAGTAAATTGCCATGAAATAAAACAAAGCTGCTGTCTGTACCTGTGATGCTTACAGATTGCAGGCAAACACTTTCTTTAAAATCTGTTCTCTGAAATAATACACTTTGCGAGATCTGTTTCATTCTGCACTGAAATACAATTTGTTGCAAGCAGGGCTGCTTTGTTTTATGGAGCTAAATGGACTGAGTGTTGCTGTCTGCCTGATGCACTCCTCAGGCATAACCAAATATTCTGACAACGTCAGAAGGAGGGAAGAGAAGAAAGGCAAACCACTTCCATTCTGTACCCCTGTGGATAAAGCAGGACATGGTGAACCCATTTCATTCTCAACAGGAGAGCAGATTTAAAACAGGTAGTCTGATGTGGGGTTGGTTTTTTTTTTTTTTGGTTTGGGGTTTTTTTTATCTTTGTTTGTTTGGTAAAAAAAAATCCTATCTTCAGTAGTTTGCTGCTCAGGTTTTTATAGTTTATAGTCTTGTATACCGTCATCTTTTTAGTAGTTGAACTGAAACTTCTCTGTTTCATGTAACCAAGTGTGAATTACAACACAGAAGCACATGAGCAGACCCCATATCTAGAAAAATACAATTTTTGATACACCATGAACAGTAAATTAGACTTTCATCAGTGGAGTTGCTTGTAATACAATTATTCATGTCCAGGTACAGTTCTAAGTGGATCAGAAACAAAAGTTGGTGGAGGTTAAGGGTTTAAACAGAGATAGATACCAAGACCACAGTGAGCATGAAATATGAATTGTGTTCTCCAACACTCCTAGAAATCCTGCTAGTTTGGGCTGTTGTGCAGTGTGTATATGCTGTGTCCTATATGGTGGAATGTCATACTCATCTTGGCTGAATGGACAACCCTGACCAAGTGTGACTGTTCAAATTTATACAGCCTCTCTTCTGTCATGGCAGAAATAAATCAGGCCCTGAGGAATGGCTGAGCCTGAGCCTGTGCACCCTCTTGGGTCCTGCCACCCTGGAGGCACATCCTGGAGGTCTGCTCAGCCTCCCTGCTCTGCGGGAGGAAGGAATTGCTGCCTTGTCCAAGGGATTTCCATCTGTCAAACACTTCAAATGCATTTCCCCTCACCAACCATTTCTGAGAATTCACTGGTGAGGTTTTCAGAGGGGATTTCACCCCTTTCCATGTGGTTTGGCAGTCACTGTTTGATAGGAGCTCAGCCCTGACTCATGTAGGATTTCTTCAGAGAGTTTGTGTCCCAGTGACCTGGCAGGCATGCAGTTCTTGCTCCCAGGGATGGTGCAATGAATGCCTTTCCATGCTCCTGCTGTTGTGTGTATAAAGTTGTGTCCTGAGGCCACAAACTCACAGCTGACCAACCTCATTGCAGGCACTGTCCCAGCAAGTGGTAAATTAGTGAGGTTTTTTTCCCAGAAGAGATAATAAGGAAGGAATAAGACAAAGGAGAATGTGTCATTTTCCCATTATAGATGGCAAAACGAGGAGAATGCCTCTCTTGTTACAGATGTGCTCAGCTGTCTTAGTGGAAATAATTCTTACACTGATGATGTGGGTTGCACCAGTGTTTGTACCACTTCAGTTTGGTCTCCTTCCAGGGCGAGAGAGGTACAGCAGCAGAGACAGCACAGGCAGGGGAAGCTGTGCAAAATGAGGTGAACCTCTATTGGACAAGTGCACTTTTTCATCTGAAAGGAAGACACAAAATGTCTTTCTCAACCCACACAGAGAGGAGTCCTAAACCCCTTCTTCCTTTCCCTGCTGGCTGACGGATTTCACTGGGCTCAGTTTTTACACCAAAGCAAATTAAAGCTAAAGAAAACACAACAGCAGGGAAAAGTCCCATCATTTCACAGCATGTCTTCCCTGCAGAGAGATATTTTTGACAATTCTGTTTCTTTTTTTCCTAATTAGAAGTAATGATGTGTTTTTCGGGTCAAGAAGACCTCCTTTGCTGTGAAATATTAGGCTGATTTTGACAGAGTAGCTAAAAATAGGCATGTACACACACATGTGCCTGCATGCACATGCACCAGCAGGAATAAACATGGAGTGCTCTTTGCCTAATTACAAACATACTTTCCTCTGGGGGTGGGGGAGCGCCTTTGCCTCCAGTTAGTTGTTTTTCAAGTAAATAGAGAGAAGGAGTTTTCTGAAGAACAGATGGGCTGGAGTGAGGAATAGAAATATTTTCAGTCAAAGAGGGGCTGAATGATGTAATAAGCCACAGGAACAAAGTTCAGTTATTTTATGCTCTCATCCAGACCTCAGAGTGAAAATGCCTCTTGTTAATTTCAGATTCATCTGCTTTTGAAGGCTGGCTCTGGCTTGAAATGCTATTATAATATAAATGAAGCTAAACTAGGCAAACAGCAATTGAGCAATGATGGAAGAATATATTTGTCAGCACTGGAAGTGTTTGGGCAGTGTTTGCACTACAGATGGGCCAGAGATGCATTTGGTTACTCTGGAGGCAAAAGGGTGTACCTTGAATAACATTAATAGCAGCCCTCAAAATTTGCCTCTGCCTGAGTGAAGTGAGATTGGCTTTTGAGACTGCCATTTGAGGGTTCAGTAGCTGCTCATAAATACTTTGGCAAGGCTGGCTGGTTCTTGTGCTGAGACTAAATCTCTCCTGCTCCACTTCCATGCTTAGCTCCTCCTGTGAGGGCTTGTGGGTGCACCTTGGGCTGTTGGGGTGGGGGGAGAAGCAAGGACAGAACTGATGCCTGCTCTGCAGCTGCTGTGCTCATGTTGGTTATCACTGTAACCTTTGAGAAAACTGCTAATGAAGCATTGTTATCCTGAGTCAGGAACTCTTCAAACAAGGTGAAATGTCAACAGTCTTGAATGGTGTTCCATGAGGCAGGAAGGAGTCCTGTGCAAGGCCAAGACAGGAGAAAGAGCAGGAGAGCTTGATGGGCACCTTGCTCAGGAGTTTGGTGCAATTCAGTCCCTCCAGTGAGGGAGAATGACTATGAAAGTAAAAATTCCAGTCGTTGGAGCTGTTGGTGATGATCTCTTTGCAACATGCTGGCCAGACAGCGGCTGCTGGGGGAACTTAAGTGGGTTTTGCCTTTTAGCTCAGAGTCACAGAGCTGGGATGTAGCTTTGTGAAGCGCTCCTGTTCCAGAGCTGGCTCAGAGGAAAGCAGCAGTGGAGGTGCAATGGAAAGATGCTGTAGGAAGTGCAGAAACTCTTGCAGTTGGTCCAAGCTTTGAGATTTTGCCAGCCACTGATGAGTGCAGAGAGAGGTAGGGGAAGCATGTGCAACAATCACCCAGTGGCTCTGACAAGCTGATGGAGAAAATTAGGATAAGAAGTGGTGCAAAAAATGATAGAGAAGACTGTGTGTGAAATGAAGAATTTGGGGATGGTCATATACCTGTGGAAATGTTCTCTCTGCCTCTACAACTCTTCTTTTCATGACTCAATTAGCTTCTATGTCAGATGGGATAAAATTCTTGCTGTTTGTTTCAGTATTGATCAAATTGGTCCCAGTTGTTTGTACAGCACTGTGCTCTAGTCCTGGTTACATTTGGTTAACTCCCTTCAGAGACAAGAGCAATGCCCATGAATCAAGCAGAACAATTTATTCACTAAGAGAAGCCTAATGGATGCTTTGGACAGCCTCCAAAAGTGCAGCTCTCCCTGTCTGAGATGCCTGAAACGTTTCAGCGCTTGAGAACAAAATCCAGAGAAGGGCACAGCTGAGAGCTGCACACAAAACTGACAAACTGAGATTGCTTTTTCCTCTCTCTGCTTCCTCAGTCTCTCAGAGAGACTTGACTTTTACAAGGGAAGGATTTGGGAATTCAAATCCTGCCCAAATGCCACTGCCCCAAATTCATGGCTTTACCTTCTAAAGCTCAAGGGTTGAGGTCCAGAAAGCTTTTGAGAAGTATTGTGATGTCTACAGTGTGTCCCAAGTCCCTACATGACTTTAATTAGTGTTTGTTTGAATTAACATGACCTAAAGTCTGAAGTGAATGTGACATCTGAAAAAAATCAGAATGCAGGACATTTTGAGACAGCTGAAGGGAGGTTTTGATTGATACAGGATTGTTTTAGCTGTAATTTAAAAAAAAATTTAAAAAAAGGAAAAAAGTTCAGTCCAGTAAAGACTAGCCTGAAAATCTACTTTTGAGGGGTTTAGGCTATGTTGGGTGAACCCCATCCAGCAGCTGACCTGGCCACTTGCTCAGCCCTTCCCCTAGGGAGAGTTGAGGGAGCATTGGAAAAACAAAAGTCATAAAACCTCCTGGGTGAAGATAAAGACACTTTAATTACAGAAGGAGCACAAAGGCAGGAGGGAGGTAAGTGCTGCAGAGATGGTCATCCACCACCATCCATGACTGATGCCCAGCACTACCTGGGGCAAGACTGACCCTCCCTTTGCTCCCACCTGCATCCCCTCACATCTCCCCTCCACTCCCTGGGTGCTGGAGTGAGAAGCAGGGATGGTCTTTATGCTCTGCAGCAGCCAGAACTCTGGTGTGTTATCAACACTGGTAAAGTCACAGATCTAAAACCCAGCACCACACGGGCTGCTGGGGTGAAGATTAACTCCATCCCTGCCGTGTCCCATGCACTGGGGTTTGCAAGGCTCTGTCAGGCTTGTGGTTTTTGATGTCATCAGGACTGGGAGAAGAATCAAGAGGCTACACAACGCTTCCTAAAAGGGCAGGAGGAAGTTACCATTAGCTGCAGTCCAGGACAAAACGTTAGTTTTGGCCAGTGATTTGGTTTGGTGGTAGTCACCCATGATACATGGCACAAAACAGGAGATAGAAAAGCAACACATTATTTCTCAAGAGGATGGAGTCTGTCTGGGCCATGGCAGTAGCATTCAGTTCTCTTTGCATGCTCCTGCGCCCAGACAGAGAACACTTTGTGAAGGAAGGCAACCTGGTGGTCTTTAGGAAACTGCCAGTGGGTTATTTCCTATGGAGCCCAGTTTTCATCTGGGAGGGTGGACTGAGGGAATGTCAACTCAAGAGGGTGTTGGTGACCATGTGCTGTTCCTTTTCAGCTTGAGTTTGTCAGGATGATGGATGCAGGGGCACAGTGTGTGGGAACATTGGACAGCCAGGCAATGTGGGGATGGGGTTCCTTCTTGTGGTGCTCTTAGGAGAGGTCATACCCTGAGTGAAGAGAAAGCTTAAAAATTTATTTGGTCAAAGGGCAGAAAGTTTCTTCTGTGTCTGCTCTGTGCCACAACCATCAGTCTGTGAGTTAGTGCTTAATGCTGGGGGTGTCTCTCATCTCAGAAATTGTCAGAATTGGGGGCTAATGGTCATTTATTCTTGCACAGTTTTGTTAGAAAGATGTCAAATGCTAAGTGCTTTCAGAGCAGTACATAGCAGTGATGTTTGTGTGACAATGCAGCAGGAAAGGGTGCTCCAGTGGAGAAACCTTCATCCAGACATGGAAAGGGCTCCTTAGAAGCCAAGGTGTGTCTGCTGCTCCATCCTTTGGCTACTGGCAGAAGAGACCTCGTGCTTGGTGCAAATTCCATGGATGGAGACAGCACTAGCAGAAGGGCACACAAAGAGAAAATACAGGAGAAAAGGCAGGTGTGTGATATGAAACCTTGAGTAGCTGCCAGAAAGCTGATTTATATATTTAATGACCCAGAGGAGTCCCAGAGCCTGTGTGGTTCAGTGAGGGTCCCCCAAGATGGAAGCATTACTGTGCCCATAAGTAATATTCCTGTTTACTCCCACTGATGCTTTATGTAACAATCCTCCTCTGCCTGTGACTGCCTGTCACAGCTGAAGTAACTTTCTTTTTGATGGACATCTTCATGCTGGAGGGGAACTGTGGGGATTTCAGTAAGAAATGGCCACCAGCAGGAACAGTGACCCTGTCTGTGCTGTCTTCTAGAGGAGCATGGAGGCTTGAAGGTGGATGATAAAGATCCAGCCACTGAGCACTGCATTTATTTTTCTTGGGTGTTTCTGTACCTGGAGTAGAATTATGAAAGGAAGAATCTTTTCCTTTGGGAGAGTCTGTGATCAATCAGATGCTTCAAGGCTTTTTGCATTAAAATACGAAGTAGAAATCCTATAATAATAATCTTGGTTGCTTTCTTTACATGGTGTTTTCTGACTTCTTTGCTGTGTTGTATTTTCATTGAGATGTAGAAGACAAGGCTGCCTGTGGTAGGGAGATGATGCAGAGTCAAATGTCCAAGTATGTCCTTTGTACTGAAGAACTGATGATTATACTCCAGCCACTCCACCCTACACCTCAAATCAGCCACTCATGTAGCTGCAGCAAATGGAAGGATATTTAAGTTGTCTTGAATCATTAAGAAATAAACCCCCTTTCAATCCCTACTCGCAGATAATTCTGTATATTTTTCCCTTTTTGTGCGAAGTGAAAGGGGCAGCACAGTTAGAGAAATGCTGTGGTTCAGTGGTCCAGGGGAACTGTCTTGCTGTGGGACAAAACATGAAAATTGCAGCAGCATCTTTATTCAAGGTGTCAGCAAATATGTTCCTGTCAGGAAAGCTATTTTGAGCATGCAGCAAACTCATCTTCCAGGGGCAGAGTTCATGGCTCAGCTCATGTTTAATGAGCAGCAAAGTTTGTGGTCAACACTGTAGGCTCTGAATCTTTTCAAATCTTCTGCCTTGTTCTGAGACTTACCAGGACAAAACTCACCCTTGAATAATTTTGAACCATCTCCCCTGTCTGTTCAGTAGAGGAAAAGAAACAGCAGCTACAACCTGACCTTGTTTGGAAGAACTCTAATTATTTATGTCCTTTTTATGGACTGCTGCTGCCAACAGCTTTTGCTCACTTCGTGGTTGTGGGTCACAGTGCCTGCTGCTGCTGTGTGTTCAGCTGGGCTAATACCACATTCCATATTCCATGAATATATTCCCTTGATCAAAAATCAGAATTCATTTCAGCTGTGTTTATTTCTCTCTTCATCTCCACTGTCTCCATCCATCCACCAACCCCCCACTAAGGCCTATTACTCGTTTTTCTTCAGACTAACATGGTCTGAAAATGCAGTTGCTTTTCATTTTCATGCATGTGAGCAGACCTCTGAAAGTCTTCACTGTTTTCACACCCCTTTCTTACGTCTTCTAAGCTGTTTTGAGATGTGTCAAGAGACAATCCTGAATTGTGTTCATCTGTTCCAGAAAATGTGAGGTCTTGGCTATGCAATGAACACCTGTCCAAAATAGGACACCAAAGGCTGTTACACCCACCAAATGCTGCCTCATCTGGACATAGATGTGCTTTGTAGTACCAGAATATACAGAAAAAAATATACCTTTGTGCAGACACAGACATAAAGCACAACACAAGCCTTTTTTGTAAAAAAAAAAAAAAGGAAAGGGGGGTGGTATTGTAGGGGTGGGACCATATCCACACATGGGATTGTTTCCAGCACAACTCCATCAGTGAAGGATCACACCTCTCCATGTGCCTGCCTCACAGAGCTCTCCTGGCAGAAATGCTCATATGTACGTCACCAGTTGTTGCCTGATTTTTCTCTTTAAAAGGACTCTGCTGATGGGAGATGGAGAGCGAGAGACCTGCTGTGAATTCCTCTGCTTCACCCACAGAATAACTCCTGTGGGAGAGCAGGGACTAATAAATGGGGTGTGAGTTAGAGATAATGGTCCTCTGACAAAAATCCACATTGGCTGCAGTGATGTGAATTGAGGCTGCTCTTGTGTCTCTGGTATTGTCTCAGTTACATGATTCTCCTTAAAGCTGGAGCACTGCCATGCATATTTGGTTCTCCTTGGGAGAAGAGAGATGTTGTGTGGTCCCAGCTCTCTGGGTCAGTCCTGAAATGCATCCTTGCTTCAAGGCCGCATTGGCTCTTCCAGGCTTGCTGGTGGCCACATGGCTTTCTTGAATTTAAAAGAACCAAAGGAATCACCTGCAAAATCACCCAGTTTCCTGTTGAAAAGACACCTGACCTCAAGCTTGTTTTGGGTACACATTCATTTCAAATGTATCCTTTTAGTGTATTTCTGGTCCTGCAGAGATAATCCTACACCAGGTGTAGGGTAAGACACACTCCTGCCCGGGCAGGTCAGAGTTGGGAGCGTCGCTCAGTGAATTGTTGATGTAGAATTGAAACTATCAGCAAAACTGTTGTTTTCCAACTCTCTTCACCACAGCAAAGTTCCTCTTGTCCTGTTTTACCTCCTACCTCTGAAAGGGCTGTTTTCTTTACAGTGCATGGGCTGGGAGGTGCTGTCCATGCTGTCTTCAAAGGAGAAATTTCCCTGCTGGCATGTCCCAGGTTCAGCCCCTGAGCACCGGGACTCTGAAGCCTTTTGTTCCCAAGTATGTCTCCTCATTATCCACGCGGGCATATAAACCTTTTCTTTGATCCTGCCAGCATCCTGATACCATAGAAGTTTTTCTGCAGCTGTTCTTGTGGTTATACAATGCACCCTGTGCAAAGTAATTTTACTTGGTTTCTTTGACATGCCAAAACATTCACCAAAACCTCCACTTAAAGTCTGGTCAAATGCTGTGTAAGCTCAGTTTATTCAAGTTGTATCTCATGTTTCATTGCACAAGTTTTGTATTCAATTAACCACAATTTGGATGCCTGAAAAAAAATCCCAATATGCAAATGTCCTATATTTGGCAAAATTGGACTGGAGATCTCATTAGACCAGGCTTTTATATTCTGTCCCTGACTTCCCTTCCAAATAAGCTGTCTTCAAAACACTTTACAGTAATTCTCTTGGGTTTTTTTTGATTTTCTATTCTTGCCTTTCCTCAGAACAGAAAATAGAGGAAAAATATGCAGAAAAATGACAAATGCTAAAATAATTTGCATATGTGATCTTTTTTTCCCCAACGTTCTGCAGAGGTTTCCTTCAGATCAAAGTTCAGATCATTCTCCAGTGCCTGAGGTTTTTTATTTTCCATGGTTACAGCACAGAGGATGATGGAACTAATACGAAGTGATGCCAGTGCCTGTTTGGACAATACTTGGATCAGTAAAAATGTGCTCAGTGTTTTCCACGTATAAAAAGCCAAAAGAAACCACCTTGAGGTACCATGTGATGTTGTTTGCTTTGACCCAGGATAGCTAAAATGAAAGGTCTCTCTGAACAAAGGGTGTTCAAAACCATCCCACCTTTTTGAATGTGTGAGTGAGGCAGGAAATGTGGTGTTTACAGAGGCACTCTGAGCCTCAGCTCCTCTGTTTGCCTCTGTGTGTCTGTGTGTCCAGACAGAATTTCCCGTGTGGAATTGTTTTTATTGCTCTAGTCCAGCTTTTAAAGGTGGGCAAATAGAGAGCTCTTCTCTCAAATTATGTAAATTGAACCTTTTGTTGGAAATGTCAGTAAGCAGGGCAGGGGCTGGGAGGCTCTTTCCAGATGGGCTCACTCCTCCAGTGAAGTCTCCTATGTCAGATTGAGGGGGGCTGTCAGAGCCCTGTGAGGTGATGCTATAGCCAAGTTTTCAACCACAGTGTGCAAATTTTGAACGTGAAAATGACATGGGGCTGCTGGCATTCTAATTTTCATGGGAATGTGTTTGCATGCAAGGCTTCTCTGCAGTTTGGGATGGTTTGAGGCTGGATCACATGTACCAGCAGCAATGAGCAGTGCTCAGCTGGAACCTCAGAGCTGCTATACACTGTATCTTAGCAAAAATAGGGATAAATCTACTTATTTTTTCCTACCTGCTATCCTTGGGATGGTGTTGTGATGTCTCAATGGAGTGGGAGATAAAGATGCTGAGGATCATGTGGAAACAGCCTTTTATTGTTTTCCAGCTCTTTTTATAGGGCTTTTTTAATTTCCTGTGCTTACAGACATGATTGGTCAAGGGTCTCAGCTCTGCCCAGCTCACTGGCAATGATCTGGGTGTGTCTGTGCCTCACAGGAGCTGGCTGAGTTCCTCTGACTGGGTTTGAATCCCACCTATCCTACTTGGAGCTAGGCTGGTCGAGCTGGTATCTGCAAAGCCAAATCATCTGTGCAGATATAGTCCAGCTCTATCTGTTATATTGTGAGGTCTGGGAATGAAGAGCATTGCTGGGAATCAGCACTTCGTGCAAGTACCAGGCTGATGTGCTGGGGAGCTGAGAGCTGCTGGACAGCCACTGGGACTGAGGGCCTCCTGCTCACCCTCTGTGCAGCCTGCTCAGTCCCAAGTGTGAGCACAGCTTTCACCATCACTGTGTAAGGACAAGCTTTGCTCTTGTTGCACAGGCTGGCTGCTCCCACCAGCTTTCACCAGAGCCTCTCTTGGCCCTGGATTAATACATCTGCACGTTGGTGTATTGTGCAGACACCCACAAATTGCAGGTGGATGTCTGTGTACAGAGGAACATCCCTGCCTGCCCTGACTGTCCGTGTCCCAGGCTGAAGTGACAGATTATTCTTCCAGTTTAAAACTTTCATCCGCTGTCCCTTGCCCAGCCACAGGAGGAACATCTGTCCTTCTCACTGCTGGATTGCTGACCCTCTCCCAGCCCCCAGTCTGGGTTCACCCTGGCCTTGGCAGAACAGCCTGTTTCTCTCATGCAGGGGGACAGCAGGCACTGGGGACCATGCCTGAACTCTTCCATCATTTCCAAGTGTGAACGACCCATTCTGTGCTCAGGGGTTCTCTCCAGTACCTGTTACTCAAGTTTGAAATGATCCCAGCTTGGCCTGTGCAAAGGGAGTGTCTGATGTCATCGCTGCTCCTGCTGCTGGGTTAACCCGTCCTTGGTGTGCTGGCACTCGCATGCGGTGACACTCGCCCCGTTTAACCCGGGGAATGTTTCCCTGCCGTGGGAGGGGCCTCCCAGGCCGCCACCTGTGCTCTGCCCACCTTGACACTGTCTCTCCCCTTGAATCCCCTCGTGAGTGAGTGAAATAGGTAACATTTAAATGCAGGAGGAATGGCTGTGGAATGGTTGGTCACAGCGGTGGGACTGGATTCAGTTTTCATCTTTTAAGAGGAAAGAGGCACTAGCTTCTTTGTTCAGGAGCCATTAATTAGCAATTAGTGTCTCAGTGGCCCAAACTCAAGGCTTTGCTGTCTGGTTTAGTTCACTCCAAATTGCTCAAACATCTTAGTATGCACTGGAAGGATAGGCCATTGGCATCTTATTGTATATTATTTTCTGTTTTGTTTTGTTTTGTTTTTTGGGGTTTTTTTGGTTTTTTTTTTTTTAAGGTCTGAGATGTTCTTGTTTTAGACCTGGAGGGTCCTTTTTTTGTGATTGCTGCTTGTGAGGCAGAGAATGGTCCTCAGGGTCAATGGCTAAATCCAAACAGTTTCCTCTGCTGTCTGTACACCAGGGTGTACTCAAGTGCTCCTTGCTTTATTTTACAACCACAATTTTTTCTAAACTTAGCAGAGCATACACTTTGTCAGGAACTGTCCCCATGCCAAGTTTCAGGTTTCAAAGTATTGCCATTTTTGAGCTATTCCCTGCTTCTTTCCTTCTGTGTGTCTCCCTCGCATTGCACACAAAACTTTCTTTTTAATGTAGAAAATTATATTTTTTCCACCCATTTGTAACTTGAAACATCTGAAGAGGTTTTGCTCCAAGTTTATATTTAAAAGAAATAATGAAAGCCAATGCTGGCAGAGAAAGCAGTGTGAAAAGTTGCAGCTCAGAAAATTCAAGAACATTATGGGCATTTGCAAGGGAGGAGGAAAATGGAAGTCCTTGCAGCCTGTCTTAACAGGAGTCATGTGTGATATTCAATAGGATTAAAGCTGCTGTAGCACAGAGCAGTACTCCTGTTTGGGCAGCCTAATGTGCTTTATAAAGTGATGGGAATTACTTGCTGGCAGTCCAGCCAGCTGTTGTGATCCAGCATATTCAAAAGTACTGTGATGGCTGAGCTTTTATATATTTGAAGATCTATCTGGGAGGGCTGTGCTGTGAGTTTCTGGCCCATGAACAGTTACAAACATCTGGGCTTTCTTTGTGCAAGCATCATCAAGTCAGAAGCCTTTTGGACAACTCCATCTGGCCTGGCAGAATCTTCCACTGCTCCCTGACACCATGGGGTTTATTTACTGACTGTTCCCCTGGAGAAAACTGGGGTCATTTAGGCTGGGTCTAGGTTGTCTAGAGACTGGTAGGCTCAATTCAAATCTATTTCAAGAGGACTACTCTTAAAATATGTCTAGACATAGGATAGTTTTTCTTATGTCTTTGTTTCAGTCATGGCATGACCTTAGGTTTTGGTGACCTGATGTGGCTGCTGGTCAAGGCATCAAGCTAGACTTTGATTTTTGTCAGAAAATGAAGTTTTTCAACTTCAAAATCCCATGAGCATGCTACCATCTGCTGCATATTCTCCTCCCCTCCTGCCCTGTCCTCTCAAGCAGTTGTTTTATGAATAATGACATACCTGGGTTTCCAACAGTGCACATCTTTTGTGTATTTTGCTGGTCTCCAGCAAAACTTGGTCTTTCAGCCACCACTTCCAGCTACATGGCTGGAAGTCTGACACCTGTAAGATAGGACTAGGAAGCAGGTTTTGGATTAGGACATACAACATCTGCTTGCTCTTTATGTAAAAGGAAGGGCTTTTGACTGTAATCTGTAATGCCAGGGCCAGGGTGACAGCTTGGCTCCACAGCACAACCCAGCATCTCACAGATACGATGCTTCTGGGTGTCCTTGTTTGTTTGACTCTGGAGATCTCAAGCTTCTCAAATTACATTTTTTAGTGTTCCTAGGGCTTGTGAATCCAGTAGTATGGATTCATTTTCATGCACAAGGATTTGAGGTGCTGAGCAGTTAATCCTGGCTCTAATGCCAGCTACAGTGAGATGTGGCTCTGAATCAAAGCCACAAGTTGGCCATCTTCCTCTTTGGGGACATCCTTGCTTGTTACTAGTTCCAAATATTACATCTGGCTTGAAATTTTGTGACTAGGCAAATTAAATTCCTAGATCTGAACAGTATAGGAATTTGTAAAAATGTGGAACTAAAGTAGAATCGAAAATGGCCTGGTTGCAACTTAGCTTTGTGTTTAAACAAAGCTTCAGCTGGAAAAGAGGCAGACCTTCTGGGATCAAATTGTGGGTTCAAGGCTCTGAAAGAGATGATTCAACATTTCATCTTTAGGTCTGGCAGGATTTGTTTGGGTGCAACCCATCTATTATGTATAAGCATGAAAAATCCTGTGTACTTTCCATAAAAATCTGCTTCTTCTTGGGACTCTTTCAGGCTTTTGGCCATTGACACATTTGTAAATTTAAAAACAATATGCTGATTTTCTTTAAACCAGCCTTGTTTGGTGTGTTCCTCAGTTTTGTACTGCTTTGAGTTGTGTGTGGGCACTATGTTTAGAGAAAAAAAAAGAAAAATCCAAGGATATTGTTGTTATCACTGAAGATGAATTCCTAGAAGCGGTGCCATGGTGTAGTAAATGCCACGTAAACCCAGAGTAACAAAATGTTCTTTCATCCACCACCTACCACAACACAAACCTGCACTTTCAGGTGTGAAGGCAGTTGTGTACCATGCATAGCGTGCAGTTTCTGTGGTGGGCTGATGGAACGCTGCACCTTGTTATTCCCAACCTCCCATCTTTAGGACACGCTGGGTTAGGTACAGGAGGTGTCTTTGTGGCTTGGTGTCCGTAAATGGCCTCGTTTGCTTTGGCCTGGCTGCCAGCTGACATCTGTTTCTTGCTAATTAGGTGCAGATTAAAAGGATCACCCAGCTACTTATCTGTGCAGCCCAGGGGGTGGTGCCAGGCAGGGTGTGTTTGACATGCCAGGGAGCCAGGAGCCTCTCAATCCTCACCAGGCACCCTGGGTCACCCTGCCCACCACACAGCTCTATTTCTGCTCGTTAAATAGACTTAATAAATAAATAGCACCTTCTAAACATGTAGGCAGCATGTCTGGCACAGCACTGGCTTTCCAAACGCGCTCTGAAGCCAAAACCGAGCGTTCAATGTGGCTGGGATTTATCATCAGAGCCATACGGGCTAGAAAGTCTGCTTGTGGCTGGCGTGCCAGCTTGCCTGAATAGCCCACAGTGTAATCTCCCTCTTTCCTTTGGGGGGAGGAGCTGCCAAAAATAGCAAGCCAAGAATTTGCCCGTGTTATTTCTGGGATTGCGTCAGGAATTGACTTCAGGAGGAGAGGGGAGAAAAAGCGAGCAGTGTGACAAGTTTAGGGTCCGTGGTTGGTTGGGTTTTCATGCTGCTGTGGGGAAACTGGAAGGGTCTGGTAGCCACATCCTGCATGTGCCCACTCCCACATGTGAGATTCTCCCCAAGCCCTGATGGCTTGAACGAGGTTACTCGAGTCTCTGCTCTCTCTCTGCTGGGTCCAAGGCTTGGGACTGAGCCAGGGCTCAGCTTTGTGCTCCCAAGGAGCAGCCATGGCCCTCCACAGCCACTGTGCAAGGAGTCAAGTGTTGCTTCCTGTGCCTGAGAAAAGGCATGAATGAGCTTCAGCTGAACTGGCCTTCAAAAAAGCCTATGAATCAAGCTGGGACTTCTCTGTGGAAAGGGCTGTTTGTGTGATAGGAGACATCACTTCCCTGGACAGCAGGGTGGGATCCCGGGCGAGGATGGAGACACTGCACACGCCTCTGCCAGTGTTGCTGCATCCAGACCCGGGTGGCCCTTGGCCATGGGGTTATTTCTGAGACCAGCAGAAAACTCTAGCTTATTGCTAGGCAGCAAAAGGAGATTGAAGGTAATGCTATGCTGGTCCTACCTTACATTTCCTGCACTATTTGTCCCTTCTTTTGTCCTCTCTTCCTTGCTTTCAGCATGTACCCACTGGAAGTAACATCAGTTAGCATCATATTCCATGGCCACAGCAGCTCCCCTGGCAGGTGGGCAGTGGCTCTGCATCAGCCCTGGCACGTGCCACCACCTGCTCAGGGAAAAGGTTGGGGATGTGTAGAAAGCTGAGGTAGCCCAGGGCTGGGTGACAGGACATGGGGAAAAGCTGTGTTTTCTTATTGGAGAGAGAAGTGGAAGATGCTCATGGCAGGAAGGGCAGAACTCAAGCAGTGGTGTTGACAGTGTAGAAACGTGGTCTGCAAATGAGAATGGTAAATCAAGCTTTGTTAGTGTTGCTGCTGAAATCACCACTTTGTCAGCCTGAATGCATCTGTACGAGGGTGTCAGATACATCCAGAAGATCAGAGCTGCCTCTGTGCACTAAGGAAATATCTGTGTCCCTCCTTCACAGGCTCTGGGCCAGCTCCCTGGCCTGTAATGGACCTAATTGAGCATCTGAGTCCTGGGTTCAGTGGCACTGCCCTCACAAGGGCCTATTTAGCTGCCTGACTTATCTCCAAATGGCTCTTTGCTCAAATTGCCTGTACTTGCATTCACCATTATCTCTGCAGTGCATCATGCTACAGTGAAGAGGCTACTGAGTGTAAATCCTAGGGAATGAATAAATTTCTGTGTTGTCTGTTGTGGGGCAGGAGGAGGAAGAGGTCAGTCACAGATTTGGTCTACCCTTACTTCACCAAAATTCGTCATGCTCCCAAAGTTGGTCAGTGCTGTATCAGTGGCTGTTTGAACACCCCTGGGGGAGGCACCAAGACTTACCAATGCAGAGAAATTCAGAAATGTTTGTCCATGTTTGGCTGTGATGATTAGTGACATTATGGTGACATCCATTTTAGAAAAGGCCATGACTGGAGCTCAGCAGTTCTGCTGCCATGACAGGAGATCCACCTGGCTTTGCAAAGCTGAGCATCTCTTAACAGTGAAGCCAGGAAAAGGATGGTGATGATGGAGAAAGGACAAAAGTTAAAGATGAAGATTCCAAGAGGCAAAAGCACCTTCTCCACATCCTGTGCAAAGCAGCAAGCATGGCTGGGGCAATAAAGTAGTTGGCCTTGTTCAGAGTCCTAGGTGAAAATATCAAAGACAAAACATATCCTCTCTATTACCCAGAGAGGTTTTGGATGTCCCATCCCTGGACATCCCTGGGAAGTGTTCAAGGCCAAGCTGGATGGGGCCCTGAGCAACCTGGTCTGGTGGGTGGCATCCCTGCCAGGGGGGGCGTTGGAACAAGATGGTCTTTAAGGTCCCTTCCAACACAAGCCATTCCGTGATTCCATGCTCCTGTAGGTTGAGGTTCTGGATAATGCCAGTTCCTTCTGAATCCTGTATTTTGTCATAGTTAGTCCTGCTAGAATCAGACAAAGCAGCTACAGAGGGGAACAGCCCTCACTGTAATTAAGGAGATCAGCATCTGACAGTAATCCAGGGGAAATCAGCCCAGGCTGCAGCAGGTAACAGGAGCTGGGGATGATGGGTTTGCCTGCACCTTCTCTCTGAAAAGGTCACTTTCACCTGTCACCCCTTTTTCTTTCCTCTGTGTATCAGGGCTTGCAAAAGAAAGCATTGAGTACTTTTAATTTGAGGCAGCATTAGAGTTCAAAATGTACTTGATCTTTATTTTGCACTGTTTAGAGTGGCTTGAGCGAAGGATTACAGCTAAAAGGAAATGCTTTTTCAAGAGAACAGTCCTGGCGCAACTCTACTGATAATTTGATCATTTGAGTATTTTTAAGATCTGAAAATGACAGCCTGCCTTTTCCACATTATAAATGGGATGTCTTCAAGGTGCCAAGCAACACATTGAAGGGGAATACAATTGTTTGGTTTTAACTTCTCTGGCCTGATATTTAAAGGATCAAGTAGAGAAGTGGGACATTTCATCATCTTAGAAACAATGCAGTAGACTTTAAAAAATAACAGAATTAATTACTGCAGTGAAAAAAAGCATCATCATCAACCTATAACTGGGTCATTCACCAGTTACAGGAATAAAAGAATTGCAAGGCAGAGCTCACCCCATGTATTAAACTCATCAGGATTGTTTGATTAACGTTTTGCTGCCATTCCCATTACTGGCACACAATGGAGGCTGCTGTAGGTGGCCCAGCAACATGTTTTCATATTTTTTAGATTCATGGGAACTTTTTGTCTAAGCTACACAATGGAACAGCTGCACTGTACAAAATGCAGCATCTCATCCAGGCACAGCCTTGGAAAGCCAGTTTTCCTTTGGCTGTGAAGGCCAGCCAGTCATTCCATAACTTGAGAGCTGCTGATGATCTACCAGTGTGCAGGGTCTCAAACTGTAAGGCCAAGTGGAGAGAAGAGAATTTGGGAAGCTGAGGGCAGAGATGCAATTTTCCTGCACAGCTTTCTGGTGTGAGTGAGCAGAACTCCTCAGCCAACAGCTGTGTGCTTCCAAACCACTCTTACTGACAATGGTATTTAAAGCCTGAATTCAATAGGATGGCAGAAGGCCGAAAATATTAATCAGGAATATTTAGTCAAGCACAAAAAGTGATTGAAAAGCAGCTGAAGTAAGGGAATACCTTATGGAGCAGGAGGTGACCAGGTTAAATTGCTTTGTTCATCGTGGTGACTCTGTATCCCTTTGGCTCAGATCCATTATTGCATCTCCCTGTAAAATCCCCAGCAAATAATGCAGGAAACAACATCTCGTGAAACTGCTGGTCTGCCTGCCATAAAAGACTTCAGCCATGGCCTGGAAAGGTAAATATTATTGTAGTTACTTTTTTTCCAATTCCAAATCCTTTTCCTAAGGGATGTCAAGGTAGTAGCCAGCTGTAGCACTTTTAACATAGCAGAGGTAGAGAGATCTCTATAGAGAGTGTCCTCAGAGCTGAAATTCAGATCTGCTTTCCACTTGGTGTAATTGAGATGTGAGCTTGTAGCATCTTCCAGTTGAAATCCTGTTAAACCCCTCTGAGACTCACAAGTGTAAGTTGCTGTTCACTGCTGGCCACCAGTGACACAAGCACTGCAGCTCAGCAGTCCCTTGGGCCTTCAGGAAAGCATCCTGCATTGGAAATTCTGCACAGAGTGAACAAGAACAGTCAATAATAAAGAAATCAATATCCCCCAATACCTGTGTTTGGGCTTGAAAGCACTGCTTGGGATGGTTTTCCTCATCAGAGCTAGCTCTGTTTTTCCAGTATAAGCCAAAATCTGCCTTTCTGTCCAGGCAGCTTCGTTAGCCAGGAAATGGGAGAAACATTTTCCCCTGTGCTTTCATGTCTAGGTGTTTTACAGGTAATTCTTGTGTTGGAAATCTAAGGTTGCATGTTTCAATCCATAAGGACAGAAGGGAAAACCCAATGTGCATTCAGTTCCTCCAGGGCAAGTAAAGGCCCTTGTTTTAGAAGATGGCATGATTAGCTGGCTGGGAGAGCTTTTATCTGAACAGGCCAGAGCAGATTTTGTTCTGCAAAGCTGAAATGGGGCCTCTTGAGAGGAAGATAAAACTCTGTATGCTTAGGCAGGGAGATGCCAGAGGATTTTCTGGCTGGGGGCTCTCATCTTTCAACACATCCTCACCCAGGAGAGGTAACCAGGAGACCAAGGACCACACAAACTCACGTTATTTCCCTACTGATCCATTTCAGTTCTGGATAAGGCTGGCCAACTTGCTCTTTTGTGACTGCTTTAATTGATTCTCTGTAAGGTCCCTAGATTTTGTACCTTCCCTGTAGGGCTAAGCTCATTCAAAAATCCACATAAACCAAAACAAATCTTTCATCTCTTCCCTGGACTTTCTCTCTCTTACATACCCTCAAGTGGTGTTGGTGTTGAAACCTTTCCTCCTAGCACAAATCCCTCACTCCAGGTGAACTCTCTGTGACTCAGTAGAGTTTTCCAGGCTAAGAACTGAGTCAGGACAGGATGATGCAGTGACAATAGAAGCCATAACCTGTTTATTTTAGCCACTATTTAGATTGTGATGAGGTGGGAGCTGCCTCAAGCCAAGGCTCCCGTTTCTCACGGAGCCCTGGCAGTGGCCTGGGTCCAGGGTGTGGCTGGTGCTGGTGGAAGCCTTCAGAGTTGATGTTAGAGGAGAAGGACACGAAGAGCATCACGTAAACCCCTCGCTGTGTGTGCAGACAGAACAAGGGGTGTTGCAGATTACCCAGACTGACGTATCCTCGTAGGAAGCAATGGGCCTGGCACTCTTTCCTCTGGACAGATAAAGGAGCAGACAAAGACATTGTGTCAGACCTCTGTTATAGGAAGGGCTTTCAGGCTGGCAAAGTAATTGAAATATATCAGATTGAAACACTTGTCCCCTTTCCCATTCCACAGCAATTCAGAACAGCCCTACTTTGAGTCCCATTACTGGAATGGGAGAGTTCATGCACATGTTGCTCACACCATTTTCCTGTTTGTGCCTGGATAGAGAGGACTGAAAGTTAAGAACCTTCTGCAGTCCCATTACTGTGCCTCAGAGTTTCTTATTGAAAGGCAATATTTGTTCAAAGCAATGATAAGTAAAGAAGCTATGTTTTTCCAAATTCTCTTTTTTTTTTGTCTAAGTTCAATTTTTTGGTTTTTTTTTTGTTGTTGTTGTTGTTGTTGGGTTTTTTTTTGTTTTTTGTTTTTTTTTTTTTTTTTTTTTTTTTAATTTTTTTTTTTTTTTTAATTCTGTTTCATTAGTTTTACCTTAAAAAAAAGGCAACAAATTAGAACTCGGAAGGAAAGCACAGATTTCACACATGCCCCCCTATTTTTTCGTTCTAATTTTTGTCATTTTGACTCTTGTCAAGAACCTCTACACATGGTCCAGCTCTCCAGGGTATTGTTCTGCCTACAGAGGTTGAGGGCTGCTGCCCTTGCTCATCATTAACAGCAACTGTGACATTGCACACCACTCAACTCTTGTTAATTTGAGACCAGACTCACCACATACCCCAGCAGAAGCAGCCAGAGGAAAGCTGTAACAAGGGGACATAAGAAAGATGTATGCAGCAGCAGAAAAGAATGTGCAGGAATATGACAGTCATGCAAATCTTGCAGTGTAAATGCTGCCTGCTCTCAGGATAGCTGCAGTGGGAAAAGCAGCTCTGGAATACAGACTGGGTTGCTCCAGAGGCAAAGCCAGTGAAGGACAGCACTGTGATGTTGCCCCTCTCCTTCAGATAGGGGGCTCTATGTGAGCAGTCACTTTAGGACACCCCTCTCTGACCTTCCTCACTGTCCTGTTTATCTCCTCTCTAAACATTCCCTCTGTCACCAAGTGTATCTTTGATGATGATCCAAAGTTCATATCCGCTCTCGTGTTTAACCTTCGCGTCCCGCCGCCGAGCTTGCTGAGCTCATTACGTGTGCACCAGGCTCCAGGCACGTAGGCCAGCTCCTCTTCTCTTTACTGGGTGACTGATTAGCAGCAGCAGGACAGCCCAGCAAGGAAGGGGCAGCTCTCAGTGCCAAGGAGTCAACAGGGTTTGTTTTTGCACCTTGCACAATGCACTGGAGGTTTGGTGGGGCACTGTGAGTGCTGTGCTTTCCATAGGCTGATGAAGAGAATAAAATGCTTTGCAGCTGACAGAAAACATTTTCAAGGTGTGGTTATGAGGCATGGTCCTGTATTTTATCTTGTGACTTGTTCCAGTTTTGCCACTGTCATGGAAGTGAAAGGTTGGCCGAGTCCCCTGTATTCCTCAGGTAGACTTTTATGGACACCAGAACCAGAGGGATTTTTCCCAGAGTTTCTAGATCTATGTGGCTTTAGTGCCCACTGAAACCTTGGAGGTTTGCACACAGATTTCCAACTCTCTCTCTGTCCATGTTTTACATAGATATTTTACTTTGTGTTAATAGTTCTCAGACACTGTATTTTGTACTAATGAGTTCCAATCCTTATTATAAGGAGTAGAAAGGAACTGCATAAAGTGCCAAATGAATAATTATTCTCACATTTGAGCAGCAGACTGACAGGGACAAGTCCTGCTCAACCTAACAAGCTCCTGGAGCAGGAAATGTTCTAGTGTGTTACTGAGAGAAGCTCAGCTCAAAGAGGTAGAGAGTATTTCTGAGCTTCCCAGAGACTGACACCTACTTGAAATGAAAACCAGAGGGAAACAGAAAAACATTGGCAAATCAAAGTGTGTTCTTCACTTGGGATAGCTTCTGCCTTCAGGGACAGATGGATTTTGGGCACCAGTTTTGTGCAGTATAATTTTTGTTTTCTCAACAATTGGTAAAGAAAATAAAAGTTAAAGCTACAGTTAAGCAGAGGAAACCTCACCTGGCCCAAATAGAAAAATACAATTTTTGCTGTTAGCACCTCACACTGTGAATATTTGATTTGGCTAATAAACACAGATAGGTTGTTAAATTATTTACCTGCTCTGTGTACTGAGCATTTGTTGCTAAGCTGCTCAGTATCTAAACACCCACCTCTCCAGCACACATCTCTGCTGAGCCAGTGTGTGGAGGCTCCATATGCAGTGTGTCCCACTGACCTTTTTGGGGAAAGGTGGCTCTGGGTGTGCCAAACATCCCAGCACCAGGGATGCCTCATGGGTGGCCAGCTGTGCTCTGTGGATGGCCTCTGTGGGCCCTCAGTGCACATGGGCCATTGCTGGGTTTGGCTGAACAGCACTGCCCAGGGACTGCCAGTGCCACTGGGATTCTGCTGGCTCCAGGATGCACAGGATGTCTTTGGGGAGGCAATTTATTATGTTTGTAATTGAATTTTGGCTTTTTTTATTATGTCTTTTGCAAATAGTGTTAGACTGCCACTACATACCCAAGCTTTTGCCATGGATCTTAATAGCAACATGTGGGCAAGAGAAAACTGTTTCTAAATATGTTTGTCCTAAGAAGAACCAAGCAAGTGAACAAAAATCCAGCCAGTCATCGTCTGTGGTTTAAAAGAACTCAAGGTGTGAGTTTCTTGAGCAAAGCTCTTGGGTTTTGGTGAACCTGGGGTTTTTGCATTGACTTGACTCCAGTTTCTGGAGCCATGTCCTGACAGGGTGGCCCAAGAGCTGGCTATAGGATGCTCTGAATCACTGTCCCCAGTACAGGTTATTGCATTGCTAGGGACTGTTGCAGTGTTTTCACTCTCTGAGTGTTCCTACATAACCAGAGATGTCTCTTGAGGCTCCATAGAGGTGGGGTTTCCAAAAGATTCACTCAATAGACCCATATATAGCGAAGAACAAACTTCCCCCTTCCCCAGGGTATGCTTGGACATGGCTTTGCTGTGCAGTTTCTCAGGCACAGTGGTAGGGCCATCATCACTTTGAAATTTCTTCTGCTTTAAGGGCTGAAGTAAAGAGCTGCACACAATTGGTTGGCAACATGGATTTCCTGGTTCTAAACCTGGGGCTTGCACTGCTTGTGCTCCACAGCTGTTTTCTGACAATTTTTTTGGTTGATGTGATCACAGACCCCGGAGGTTCTCACAGCACTGCTGGAAACACAGCAGCAGGACAGAGGTGACACCAGGGGCTGAATTCCTCCCTGCAGTGCCAGGAGCCATCTGGTGTCCTGTGTGTCCAAATGGATGGATGGATGGATGCACTTCTGCTCCGAACTCCTGCCAACACTCCAGTGCCAGCCTGGGAACCAGACTGGCCCCGGTGGTGTAGGCTCCACCTCCAGGGCAAAACTCTCACAGCTGAAGTGGCTATCTGCGTTAGCAGCCAGAATCTATCCATGGAAATCTGTAATCTGCAATTCTTGAGCTTATTGTGCCTGGAGAAACGGGCTCCCTAAATGGTTGGTTTGGTGGATGAAGCTTAAAGCATTATTTTATCTTTTTTCACCCTTTTTGGTCATATACCTGGCTGGTGTAGGACACCTGGGAATGGGCAATGACCAATTGTGCATACAAGAATCCATGGTGTGCTTCAAGGGTTGGATTTATTGAACAAAAGGTAGAAGATTGAAATAACCTTTACTCTTCATATTTAAGAGTGGGAAGGGTTTGTTTTGGTTTTTACATTCTGTGCCCCTACAGGGTATTTCCCCCCCCAGTAAGGACTTGCTAGTGAGTTGAATTATGTTCTCAGATTCCAAATCAAACTATTTGTTTATGTCATGTAAATTATTCTTTAAGCTGTGTGAAACCCTCAAAAATGTAACTAATTTCCTCTGTTCACTCAACACCCATCACTCAGTAAACTGGGGCTGAAAATAAAGTGGCAAACCAGCTTGGGACTATTTTTGCTTTTTGTATGAATGTTCTATTTGAATATTTTTGGGTTGGATTTTTGTTGGTGGGGGGTTGGTTTTACCATTTCTGTAGCGCTTTTTTATCATTCTGTGATCATTCCAGCAGTGATGTTTCTGCTACATGATTTTCTCACAGCAAATGAAATGTGTTTGTGCAAATTTTCTCTGAACATCAGCTCCACGTTGCATGTTTCCTATGATGCCTTGCAATGCTGCAAGAGTCACCAGAACAGGAAACATAGGGACTACTGGGGCTTTTAAAATTGTTCAATAAGGATCAAATTTCTAAATTTGACCATGAGCTATCTGAAATTCTCTATTTGCAAAGCATTCCTTGAAATAGGCTTGTACAAAGCAGTGACATTTCAAGGAACAAATTCATTTAAAGATTTGGTGAGATATGTTTGAGCACTCAGAGGGAGGAACACCACTCATCTGGTTGTTTCCTGGTAGAAAGTCATTCTTGTTTTAGTTATTGCGGTGTCTCACTCCTTTGTACAGAAATATTTTATACCAATTTCAGTTCCCTAGTAGTGTATATAGAGCATAATTTTAGACCACTTTGAGATAAATAGGTCTGTGTGTCTTTTTAACAAAGACCTCTAGGAACCTTACAAATACTGATTATGGATTATGTTTTCCTTTCCACCTGGGAGGTGCATGTTAGTGGTGGGGTTCAGATTTACAATGAAAAGTTTGTGATCCTAGAAGGCATCTGATCTGCCTGGCACCATCAGTAGTGTCTCAAGGTCAAGGTATCCTCACTTGGTGCTTTCTCTCCCAGCTTTATCCCTGACCTCAAGGTTTCTTCACATGCACCCTCAGAAGGAAATGTGTTTGTGTATCCCGTGTTTGCCAAAGACAACAACTGTCATCAGCACCATGTCAATATTTCATAAGCAAACAGAATTGGCAGAGACAGTTCTGCAAGCCCTGGTGGCTCCTTGGTGGACAATTTTTCAGGTTCTTTGATTAACCTAAGCTTTGCCTAATTAGTAATTCTCAAAAGAACTTGGGGGGAATTTTAGTGTGCAGAAGCTGGAAGAGAACTGAGCATCTCATGGCAGGATTGTCTTTTCCCCTTTGGCCTTTGGGTCCCTCTGCACTGTTCCCAGAGAAACACACTTTGCCACCCATGGAAGCGTCACACTTCACTGTTTCCTTCTATGCATTATTAAGCTGCAAAAAGAGCTTTGCAGCTTTTGCTTTTGATATATGTGCTCATTAGCTGTAATTAAATCTTTAAATTCTCCTTCAGGCTTGGATAAGGCATAAGCACCACTTATACCCGAAGTTTTTCTTCTGACTCTTTTTTATATATTTTATTAGTTTTACTCTTCACTAATTACTGAATGCAATGATGTTTCCAAAGCAGCCAAAAATAAAAGTATTTACTATTCAGCGAGGTATGTGTTAATCTGGCAAACTATTATATTGGCTACGAAGTCTCTTATTTAATATGAATCACTCTGTAAAGCGCCTCAACAGCACAGCTTCTTATTCATTATTGCTTAATTTCATGATGTCTGAGATGTGGGATTTCAGTTAACGGGTAATTGAGATCATAAATCAAAATATTTTCAATGAGATTACATGAAACACAAGATGTTCAGGTTTGGTGTATGAAATTCCTGGCATCTTTCAGCAAGGATGGGCGAGGTCTGCAGGCACATCCCCCTTCCTGCCTCAGGTCCACCATAGGATCATTGGAGAGGGGCGAGTTTTCGGTGTGTTGTCCAGTTGCTGTCTGTCTGATGCACTTGCATTGCCTCTGCTGGGTGTAGGATTCCCAAGTGATGTCTCTCTGCTGTCCTGGATGGAGCACTTTCCTGTCCCCAGTTCACAGTAGGAACATGAGGCCAGACACAGCACAGTCTCTGGCAGTAAGCAGTGGCACAAAGTACAGGACTTGGCTGTGTTATCAGGTTCTGTGCTAACTTGCCAAATACATCCTCCAAGGGTCCTCAAGGTTGCACAGGAAATCTGGGAAGGAGCAGAGATGTCAGACAGGTGGTCTCAACCACTGACCCATCTTTCTTACTCCTTCCCCTGGAAGACAATGAAAATCAACTTATGCAGAATGACTAATTCCTCCAACAATTCTAATTAATTTTGTTAAGAACTCATAGACACAACAGCAGTGACTGGCAGAGCAAAGATTTTAGCAGAGACAACTTATAAGATGTACTGACAGACATCTTCATTCTGTCTTTCCCATTTGGCCCTACTGACCTCCATGAACCTTGGATTGATCATACTACCAGTATTCTAACAAAAAATTACCTGTTTGTGTTCTTCTTTTGAGGAAACTGTCTGAGCAAGTTTTCCTTAAAAATCACAAGAATAGCAGTCCTCTTCAAGGGGAAATAAGATGTTTGAAACAAGAACGTCCACTTCTAAATTTTTCTATTGGAGATGAAAACTGGCAGGATAATTTATATATATTTTAAAGGAAAGGTATTTTGGGGGCAGATTCCTTTTGTTTCTTTTTTTGGCTCACTTGTAGAAGTCTTGAAAATAGTGCCTTCTTATGGAAATGCTGAAGCAGCACTTGGCGGCGCAGCAGCAGCAACCCGTATCTCCTCCAGTGTGTTTGAGGCTGCCAGCAAGGCCTGGATTACTGCTGGCCTCATCTTACCAGGCAGAATTACTGCTTTTTATAAGGTCAAATGTGTAGCTTCTTCCTACTAGAAAGGCTGAGGAAGGACAATGAATGATTCATTGCAGGCACTCCAGCAGCACACAGACCCCTCGTGTGCGTGGTGTGGGAATACACCAGTACACAGATTTCCTGTTTGTAGAGGCCAAGTTATGTAGAAAATGCCTTTGCTCCATCACCAGAGTACAGAATGGGCTGTTTGTGACCAGCTTTCTCTGGGTTTTTTCCTATTCTTTTTCCCTCTGTCCCTTACAGAGTAAGGTTTGACTTTGTTCCTCACTTGAGGGACTGAGCCAGGAGATTAAACCAAATCACTAACCATATGGATTTAGAGCACCTGAAGCGTGTAACCCACATCGTGGCTGTTACAGAACCCCCTGTGACTTTGTCCAAGAGCCCCCAAGTTGCTCCATATACCCAGATACTCAAATTAGGCAAATACACTCTCATTGCTAACCCGGTTTACTGGCCCCATACTCTGTGCTCTGTGCACAAAAAGAAGGACAGAAAGGCTACGGATGGGCAAAGGGAAACCCTGGTGGATCAGAGAGATTTGTCTTGGGCAAATGTTTCCTCATGACCCTTCAGATCCACAGGTCCTCACACCTCTCCTATAGGGCGGGGCCACCACTTTATTTCAGGGAACACAGTCATTCTTCTGAGAGCTGAAAAAGTTGCTTGAAGCCTTCAAAGCACCAGTGCTCTGGTGCCAAAGTAATTTTGTGGATCCATATATGAGTGGTTTTCCCCAGGCTGTGACCAACTGGAGGCATAGCTTGCAATTTAGTGCAGGGTTCCTCAGTCCATGGGTGCCTGTGGTTCTGCCCCAGCATCCAAGCCATCTTCATCTTCTGCCTGTAGTCAAAAATTAGAAAGTGCCGTTGGCATTCCTGAAAGCTTCCAGGCCACCTTGTAGCTGCTTTATTTTTGGTCAGTGTTAGCTAAAGGCCTTCCTAAGCAGTTCCCCCACAGGTAAGGGCGGGCAAAGGGTTTAGGCAGTGTGGTTTAGGTGCCTCATCACCTGCCTGGATCACAAGGCCCAAGAAATTTCACTCCTTAAACTCTCACTTCATCCCTATTCTGCCCTTTTAGGTGAGTTTTTCTATGGTTAAAATAGTTCCTAATATCATGATTTGCTCAAGGCTTAGAAATAGACCAAAAATGCATTCCCCAACTGCACTGAAAAACGTTCAGGTCTCATGTCATTATTTTTTAACCAGGTCTGCATTAAAAGTTTTATGAGCTGCTCCAGTTTCGGAAGGTTTCCCGTAAATGAACTTTCCACCACTCTGTGACAGCAGTGTGTTGCCAACACATGGATAATATGGAAAATGAAAGAGGAAAAAAAAAGCCCTTTCCCCCGCCTTTCCTCCATCTGTTACAATACGGGACTGTGGCAGGAAACGAGGTTTTGCAGTTTTATGTGAGCAGAAGTGTGTTGTGTGGTTTTTTGGAATTTTTTTTTTTTTTCAAAGCTGTGGAGTGTGTCATTTCAGAGCTCTCTCCAGCAATCTGGAAGCAACCAACTTAAGGCATGGAAAAGACATTATGTAATTGCAAAAGACAGAAAAGCCTCCCAATGCTGAGGCCTTGTGGCAGAAGCCAGTCTCTGACCTCACCCTTCTCAGGATCTCTGGAGAACACTGTGTTCCTCTGGCCTCTCGCGAAAAATAGCCTCTGCCAGATTTCAGCAAACAATTCCGGCATTTCCTTCCCCTGCCTCTGGTCTGTGGGTGTTTTGGAGTCTCTCGCATGTGTGGGCAGGGATTCATTAGCTAAAATAAAAACGGTACTACAAGAGCTGCAGCTGAGAAAAAGAAAAAGAAAGTTAAAGGGGGGGAAATGCAAGCAAGTGTAATAAGCCTGTGGCCTCAGCCTGTCTGGACTCGATTCCAGCTTCAGAATTAATAAGGAGCAAGCCAGAAATAAAGGGGGATCTCCTGGGCCCTGCTGTCTCCCCTCCCATGGTCGGCCATGGTCCCTGGTGCCCCGTCCGTGCCTCTGCAGCTCCTGCTGGCAAAGCTCTGCACAGGCCCTGTGTTTGAAAGATCAAGGTCTTTGTTCTTTTTTAGCTTTTCCCAGTATAATCCCTACAGAGATGTAATCATTTGGCGTTGTTTTTCCTCTGAATTCTCTTTAATTTCCTGCCTGTGGTTTTGGGGATTTTGTGAGGTTTTATGGTTGTGGAGAAATTTTGCTGTTTGCAGTGGCTGTCCTACAAGCTCTAAAAAACTTTTGTTCTAAGAAAAGCCCATGTATGTCCTAATTTAAATTGCTAGGTCATCATTATTGCCACTGCAATACTCCTAAGGGAACCCAGATAAATATCCCTCCCCATGGGCATCCTGCCTTCACACTGATCCTGGGTCTCTGGGGGCAGAACTCCATTCACTTTGAAACAGGGAATTGGAGATCTTAAATCCCACTGCTGGTGTATCATGAGGGAGGGAAAGCTACTCTCTTTCCCAAGCAGAGAAGCCAGCCATGTTGCCCTGAACGCTCCCTACAAATGTCCTGGAGTTTGGCTGGTGTCTGCCAGCTGGAGCTCAGTGCCTTCTTTACAAGCTTCTGCTTCCTGCAGACCCAGCTGCCCGGGAAGCCAGTGACAGGCTTTCAATTGCTGCCTTGTTCATTTAAAATCTTCGAACCTCAGAAGGCTCCCAGAAACAAACAGGAGCTTTGGTTGGCCTTGTAGGGAAGCTTACATCTGCCTGCTTGGGCTCTGCAGCCATTGTTGTACCATTAAGAAACTTTTGTGTTGCATGTTCTTCAGCTGAGCAATTTCACTGTTGGGGTGTAGGGAGTTCTGTCCTGTGCCTGTCAGCAGTGATGCTTTTCTTGCTTGTAAAGCTTAAAGCATTAAGGAACAGGTTGGGGCTGGGCATTCACAGGGGTCTGAAACTTGGCTGAGGTCAGCATGCCACATTGTGTGTTCTGGTTCTGCACTGATCAGAACTCCCTGGCACCTGCCTGCTGCTGCAAGGTGATCTGAGTGCTGGCCCTGCCCCCTGTCTCCCTGCACTGAGAACCTGCTGCTTGTTGGCAGCTTTTCCTTTTCCCCAGTAAGAGAAATCCTAAATCACCAATGAGTCCTTCATCTAATGACTCTGCAGCTCCTCCACCAAGACACCCAGGCTGCAACCACCCAGAGTCATTGGAGGGAGTGATTCCTGTTCCCTTGTCCTTTGCCAGCAACAGAGTGTACAGAAGCCCTGTGTTCTGGTGGATCAAACATGAAACCCTGGGAGCCTGTTTTCTAAGCCCTGTGGTGCTGCTGTCTCACTGCCTTGGTTCTGGGAAAATGTCTGACATCTTGTGCTGTGGGTTTGTCCCTCCATTGCACCAGAATAAACCTAAATCGATAAATATTTCATGTATTAATATATTTATAATATTAAATAATATATTATCATTAATAAATAGAAATAACTAAAGATAAATGATAAATACTCTGTTTACCTCCCTTGCAAACAGCCCTGAACTGTGACAGATCCCTGCCTTTGGAAAATGAAGTGGGAACAGGCAGTGAACTAACAGTGGCAAAGATGCTGACAGTCACCAGGTTCCTTCAGGGCACTTTGAAAAACCTCTGCTAAAATTTGGTAGAAACTGAGCAATGAATGGATAGAGAGGATGAGCTGATTCAGAGGGTCAACGTTGGCTGCCCAGTCCCACCTGGCTTCTTGTGGTGTTTTGTTTTGGTTGGAGGAGCCAAACTTGCTTGGTGGGATGATTGCTATGAGCTTTTGAGTGTCCTGAGGAACGTCTGTGATGTTTGCCAGGGTGAAGAGCTGGGGAAGGTGTCAAGCATCTACAAAGGTTATGGAAAGGTAGCTGGGGAAGCAGAAGAAACCCAGCTTCTGGGAGAGGGGACAGCAAGAGCTGTACTTGGTCTTTAGGTACAGGATGGGAAGGATGTGAATAATTCCTGCTGACAGCAAAACTGCTGATTCCCTGGGGGTCTTGCTTCCAGAACTGCTGAGGCTGACAAGTCTAGAAGGATCACACAGACATCAGAGAGTTCTTACGAACCTGATCTCAACCTAGCTATGCTTTGCTGAGGTTTCCAGTGGGGAGATGTTGGCTCTGTAGACCTAACTCCTCCTCTGAGGTTCCAAATCCCTTCTTAAACACCTGCCTGATTTCTCAGGTAATTTTCCATTTGCACAAAGTAATTTGATTTTGGAAAGAGGGCACAGAAAGCACTGACAAAAGGCTATTAGCTGTTCCCTCCTGGCAAATAACAGAGTGTGAAAGGAGCCTTGAAATTCCAACCCTGAGCCCTTGCTCTCAATGCAGCCAGCAGTGGGGTTTAAGCCATATCCCCAAGGAGACATCAGTGCAAGCAGCACATCCTCCCCTCGAAGAGGATTTGCCTTGTTGCTTGATAATGTTCCTCATGGTAATTTGCCAGCAATTACTTCAGAGCTTTTCTCCTTCTGTAAACAGCCTGTCAGCTTCAGATTTGTCATTCAGCTCTGGGCTGAACGTGTGTCCATGCAATCCCGAAGGCACCTGGTTTAGGGAGAGTGGAGCCTGAGTCTGGGATGTGTTTTCTGATGGATTGAGTTACCTGTGTGGCTCAAGCCTATAATCATCCTTAAATGCTGCAAATTAGCACTAAGTGCCACAGAGGTGGCATCAGCACCTAGTGATCAATGAGGGCTTTGCTCCATCCCCAGAGTGGGATGTTTTTGGGGGCAACCAGTGCCATTCCTTCCCAATACACCTGATTCAGTAGCTCTTCAGCTTGTTCTGTCTCCACTCCCTGCATGCTGTCAGTAAGTTAGCTTTTACTCTAGAAAGTGAGATTTCATGTAGCTGGTGGATGTCTTGGTGTTACCAGGGAAGGAGAGGTTTTCCTGCCGTGCAATACTTTTATTCCCAATGCTTTTCTTGTCTTGCTCTCCCTGCAGGAAATGAGCTGTAGCTCTGACCATGCTCTCCACCATTTTCTATATCCACCCAGCAACTGCACAAAGTCATTTTGCTTTGTTACTTGAGCACTTGTCCTTCCTTTGTGCCTCTTTGAAATTTGGGACTGCAACACTATCGAAAGTGCCCAATTAGCATCTCTTAGGATGGTTCTGAACTAAGGGCAAGGCTGTAGCCAGCTCCTGGTCCAGGCTCAGAGTAGCAGAATTATGAGTCCCCTAGCTGTTTAGGATTTTTACCTCTGTTTCACCAACTCTGTATTCTGTTTCACATGTTCTGGTTCATTTGCTGAAAACACATTTTTGTTTTGAAAGAAAAACACAAAAAGCATCTCACACGGAAAAGGGGAGCATAAAATACTCAGTGGAAAGTAAAATCCTACTGAATTTCTTTCTTCCTTCTCATCTGTATCCAGCCCAGTCCTTCAATATCTCCCATACCTAGCACAGCCAGTCTGGAGTGGTTAAGGGAATCTCTTGCTTGTGGATCACCAGTCAACATTGAACAGAAGATGGTCTGGTTTGGGAGGAACAAGCCTAAAGCATTCCAGCTCAGATTAAAAAAAAAATAAAAAAAAAAAATAAATGGACTATTGTTTTAAGTTAGACTCTTTGAAAGGGTTGAAACTACTCAAAATAATTCCCTTCATTCAATAAGCAGCACTTTATGGTGGGAAGATCATAACTTAGGTGTCTTATCTTTTTATCACCAGTAGGTTTTTAATATATTACCATTTATCTCTGGCCTGGAAAAGTTAATTGCTATGCCTTTTCTATCCAAATTAACATAAATTAATTTCTCTTCCCAGAAATGACTGTGGAGAGAATAAAAATGCCTTTTGGTAACTGGTCAGACTTGGACAGAAATCCAGACGTGAGTGTAGCTTTAAACACAGAGAGAAGAGACAAAGCAGGGCCCAGTATCAGATGCCAAACAATAAAGCCTTTAACATGTCTCTGGGATTTTGAGGGGACTGTACTGCTGACCTCTCATTCCTGCATATTTTCTACTGGCAGCATGGCAGCTTTTTCCCTCTCTCTGCTCCTAGAAACCCATCCCATGAAACAGCAAGAGGATGACCAAAGAAAAAGCAGGCATTGAACTGATGCTTCTGCATGGGAGGGTGGTTTAAACTCCAAGCTGGTGCTCCTGGGGGTGAAAATGGTCCAAGACCCCTTAAGGCTCCTGATCTGGCTGGGCCAGCTGGAAACATTGCTGCCACTCACCAGGAGTAATGTGTTGCTTTGGCCACTTCTACTGGGGCAGCTCTGGCATGGGAATGGTACTAAACACATAGCAAGGTAGAATGGCTTTGCTCAGCCAATGTTTGTAAAAGAAACCCTTATGCACTGCCTAAATCCAACTGCAGGTCACCAGCTTGCTGCTGCATGTAGCTCCTGAAGGTGTGCAGGCTGCTGGAGAGGTTTTGGTGACATGTTTCCAATGGTACCTCATGATGAAGGTGAGTTTGCAGAGTCTCCTTTTCCCTCCAGCATGGACAGTGGTTGTCACACCCACACAGAGCTGGCACTGTGCTGTGTCTGTGTCACATTGAAGGCATCACTTGTGGTATGAAGTGCTCAGTGCAGGCAGAGTGAATCTCTGGCAAATGTCCCTGCTCTGGAGCCAGAAGGCTTGGGCATGAGCCTCTGTATCCTGACAGAGCCTTGGTTCTCTCTGAGCTTGACCATGACTTGGATACAGAAGTCTTACCCCTGCAGCAAGAGGAGGAGATGCTAGAATTGATGACTGGGGGATGAGCACCCTCCTTGCAGGGTGATGTGGGTACAGTGGCCCTGCTGCTGCAGGCGTGAGGCATGACCAAGAATAATGGTGGCGTGGCTGACTTTGTGTATTAACAAAAGGGACACCTGATTAGCAAAATGGTAATTACCTTTGGATCAAATAAATGTAATTATTGAGTAATCCACTGGAGTATATAATGAGGTGGGAATATTTTTAGCTTGCAAGCAAGTTTTCTGCAGTTCCCCAGTGCCATACTCCCTGTAAAGAGCACTTAGGCAGCACTGATGGCCTGTAGCTTTTAAGAAATTACTGTGATGCATCTTTAAAACTGGCAGCTTTATTAAAAAGGGAGGTGGGGGGATGCTATTATCTTAACATAGGAGAGAGGGTGCATTTCAGAAGGGCCCCAGTGTGCAGCAAGTCTTGTGGGCTTGAGAGCTGGAGGTACAGCCAAATGCCAGAGATGCTGAGATTTGTTTGGGCCGTTTTGAGCTGAAGCTGCTGCCGTTCTCTGATCTGGGTGGTGGGGCTGGGCTCATCCAGTGCTGCCATGGGCACTGCCTGGCCACACTGGCAGTGCCCATGGCAGCACTGAGCCTTAGTCCAAGTCCTGGAGGATGCTACAGCATAGAAACCAGTGGAGCTGGACCAGCACTTTAGCCCCACTTTTGCTGCTTGGCTGACCAGTGAAAAAAGGGAGAGGAAAGAGCAAATTTTTTTGTGGAATATATTTTAAAAGGCAAAAAAAAGGTACAGGAAATCCCACTCATGTTTGCTGCTTGGCCAGGGTAGGTTTCCATGTTCAAGCACAATTTCAGAGCTGCTGCCCCTGCTCCTCCTGGTGCAGTATCCCAGAGCACGCCAAGCCCTGGGAAAGCAGAGCCTTTGGACCTGTATCAGCACAAGCACCTCCTCACCATCCTTTATTTTAATACCTCTGCATAACAAATACCAATTAATATTATTTATGAGGGCAAAAGAGAGATGACACTGGCACCTTGACCTGTGCTTGGATGATTTCAAGCTGCAGTTTGTGACTTATGTGATAAACTTTATCTTTTGCTCCTACTAAAAACTTCCTTTGCAAGGTTTTCCCCCTTTCCCACTCCAACTAAGTTTGTACTTTGAAGAATGTTTTTCTTCAAAGATGAGAGCTCTGCCAACCAAGCATTCCCAGTCCTCATGCCTTTGTGACAGGCTGAGATGCTGATGGGATGGCTGCTTGGATGCTTGGATTGTCCTTGCAGGGTGATGGAGATGGTTGTTTCATAGAATCAGAATCATAGAATCAAGGAGATTGGAAAACACCTTTGAGATTCATGGAGTTCAACCTTTGACCAAAGACCACCTTGTCAACCAGACCAAGGCACTGAGTGCCACTTTGAACACCTCCAAGGATGGTGACTCCACCGCCTACCAGGCAGTTCATTCCAAGGTCAATAACCCTTTCTATGAAGAAATTCCTCCTGATATCCAACCTGTTTCCACTGCAAATGCCTGTTTATCAGCAAAGGAGGTATGCAGAGAAGTGAAAAATGCGCCTCCCCAAGCACTTAGAGAACACCATTAAAGAAAAAAGAAAGAGGTGTAAAAACCACTTAGCTGGATTCATTTCCATATTTGCAGAATTTTCCGTGGGAATGCTTTTTGCAGCATTTGGCCAGCTCATGCTATGAATTAGCTGAGCCCTTTGCCTGCTCCCAGCCTGCAAAGTGAGGCTGTGCTGCCTCTTTCTTTCTTTTTGAGTGGCCATTTCAAAAGGCGGTGTCTTATTCCAGCCTCTCCAAACTGGAGTGGGAATGCAGACCTCAGAACACCTGCTTCCCGCACCAGCAGCACTGAATGGCTGAGGAGCACACGGCTGCTGAGACTTTGTTTTGGGGCTTTCTTTTAACTACAAGGAGTAAACTGAGTTGGCTGTTAAATAAATGAGTTTGGTTGGAAGATAAGCCCGGACACCTGAGGTCTTGCATTCCTGGCAGAGCTGGCGAGCTCCAAAGGGCTTTTTCAACAAGGCATCACTGGAAAGTTGCTATTATGTGTGAGCTTTACACTCAAACACCTTTGGACAATGAAGGCACCAGAGGACACTGCTGCTCCCGATTGTCAGCAGCAGAATAAATCCCTGCTTCCTGCAGCGTTTCCCTCCACTGCCGTGAGGCCAATGCAGAGTGCAGAGCTTTGCAGAGGCACAAAAGGTCTCTCAATAGAGCAGGGGTCAAACTGCTGGTTCCTCCTTCCAAACGGCCCCTGATCTCTGATGCAGAGCCCTGCAAGACCCCTTTGGGAAACAGAGAAAGGGCAACATTGTGCTGCTGAAGAGAGGGAGGGAGGAGGAGGAGGAGGGAATCAACAAACTTGGGCTGATATTTTCAGAGCTTCCTATGGTAGAATTTTGTGTCCCCAGCTCCCAGTGGGACTAATGGGCGCTCTCACCCGAAATCTCTCTGCCAGTCCTGGCTGTGCAGCATCTCTCAGAGGGGAATCCAAATATCTGCAGCTGACTGTGAGTCCTGCTGGCTGGGCACCCCAATTGATACCCTGTTTGTGTCAGGGGGGATTTTGTGTCGGGACACAGTGAGATGGGCTCTGGTACTGAAGGACACCTGCAATTGAAGTACTTCAGATGGATTGAGCCAGTGTGCGTGCCCCTGAAACTTGAAATAGAGAGCCCTTAAAAACAGGCCTGCTGCCTCAGAGCTGTCCTCACTCAGCACCCTGTGATGGCAGGTTGTGTTGCATTGTGGGCTCAGGTGGATGTGGCACCCCAGGATGGGGCACAGGGTACACACAGCAACCTCCTTGCAGCTTAGGTGGCATCTGCAAATGGATCTGGAGAATGAAGTATTTTTGCTAAGGAACTGTTACATATTTTGGGGTTTGCTTTGACTATTTCTGGTCAGATCCTGGACCCGTTGGTGGATAGGACATACCTGTACCTGTAGGGAATCCTGTTCTCATAGCCAGAGCCCTCTGTGTGGTGGTAGGAAAAGTGCAGGAAGTGGAGAAGATCAGGACTTCTCCATCCAACTCACACTTCTGATCTGAATCATGTAATTTTGAGTTCACTTCCACAGAACTCTCCACCAGCAGCAGTGCTGAGGGTAGCAGGGATGCTCTGACACCTTGTTCATGCCAGTGTGTGCTGCATGGCAGATCCAGAAGAGCTAATGGGATGTGCAGACCTCCTTCCTGTACAAAAGAACAGGCACTGGGCTGGGTCTGCAGCAGCAGCCAGAGGGGCCCAGGCATGCAGCCTGTACCAAATTTGAGTGTCCAGCAGGCACTTTGTTCCCCTGCATGCTGTCCCCTAGCAAGTCAAGAGCCTCTGCTGGCCAATGTGTAAATGGATACAGCATTTTTAGTCTCTTACTACCTTTTTTACAGTGAATCTTTCCCCCAGTACTTTGAATAGTGTAAAAATAAGGCCATGCACAAATTGCCCTTCCTGTCCAAGCCCTGCAAAATGCCTGACTGCATCACCGTGGCACAGCTGGGATCTTCAACGCCCTGGATCCTAGCTACCATCACTCCTCCATGTGGTTGAGGAAACTTTCACACATCATCCCCCTCCTGCTTTTCTACCCTCAGAAAGGATGGGGCAGCCTGGTTCTGAGAAACGCACCCAGGGGAGCCTAAATTTGGCCATTGCATTCCCCATCTGTTAAGCACATCGACACAATGATATTTCAGTACGTGTCTTAAAACAATGATTTCCTTCTCTCTTATTGTTTCGAGTCCTTTGGATTCCTTGTGCAGATTAAGGAGTGTCCCTGTCGAGCTGAAACAGCGGCAGAGCTTCTGGGGTGAATTGGATCCTGTCTCCCCACAGAGCACCAGCAATGGAAGAATAGCACTGTGCTGACATTGTGTGTTTGCTTTGCAGCCAGGAGCCTGGGGAAAGAAAGGATCCAGCTTGTCCATATTGCACGGGCAAGCCACCACCTTTTAAAGGGGGAAAGACCCACCAGAAGCTCACTGAAAGCCACCACCCATCTACAGCTTTTCTTTTGCAGCGATAAACTCCTCTGATTGCTGCTGTGCAGAAAACAGCAAGGGGGGAATTCTGGTGCCAGCAGCATTTTTTCTGGAAATCAGGATGTTTCTGTAATGAGGAAAGAAACGTTCTTGAGTATGAAGTTATCAAACAACTTGACAAATTCAGATGTGCTATATCACCCAGCGTAAACATCTGTCTGGCCTGCTTTTGTGTGCCTACAGCGAGGGCGGCTTTTCCGCCTCTTGGTGAGATGCAATATCTGCCCTCTGCTGCTATTTTTAACTTGGATTTATTTTGAGGAGACTGGGACAATAATCTCATTAGGCCTGACTTGCCTTTAATCCCCTTTAAGACTGTTTTGGGAAGATGGGCAGTTAAAACACTGCTGTGGTTGAAGCCCTTATGCATGCTGTGATGTGAAAGCCCCATGTGTGGTTCCCTGTGAACACTGGAGCTGTTGTTCCCTGATCATTGGTACTTGGCTGTATTAGTGACTCACTTTCTGATGTTGGGGCAAATGCCTTCACTTCTTCATTTCCTGTTTACTTTTTTTTTTTTTTTCCTCCTGAGCAAAGTTCTTCTGTGGCAGAATTGGCTGTTACTGAGTTTTCCTGGCCCTTGTCTTGGGGTGTAGCATGGCTGGGGTCTGTTAGAAAGCAGCTACAAGCAAGTATAATCCCACTGACCTCACTGAGACTGCTCACATGTTTTAAATTAAGTGCATCCTTAAATATTTTCAGGAATTGGAGCTGGGTTAGTTTAGGCTTGAATACATGAAGAAATGCACATATATTTGGGACCAGAAGGGGACCTGAATGTTTTAAACCCATTACATGTAAAAGTACAATATTGTGTGTTGGCTTAGGAGCAGGGAAACCAATTTTGAAGTCAGTATTCCCTATTGCTGAGAGAAGTGGCTGCATGATAGCACAGGAGGGGAGCAGAGCTCCTTGGAAAAAGGCAACCACCTCCCTTCATGCAAACAAACATGGACACAAAGTAGGGCTTGGTGCAAACTCTCTGGTGACCACTGATAGGATCTGAGGGAATGAGATGAAGCTGGGTCAGGGGACGTTTAGGTTGGATATCAGGAAAAGGTTCTTGCCTCAGAGGGTGTTTGGGCACTGGAACAGGCTTCCCAGGGAATGGCCACAGCACCAAACCTGACAGAGTTCAAGGAATATTTGGAGAATGCTCTCAGGGACATTGTGAGATGATTGGCCTGTCCTGTGCTGGGCCAGGAGTTGGAATCAAGGATCCTTGTGAGTCCTTTACAGCTCAGGATATTCAATAATTTAAATGTGTTTGCTTTGCATTTCCCTCTCTGTGCCACAATGCACAATTTAGGCAGGGAGTCCCACCTGTGGGAGCTGCACCTTTATGGCTCCTGTTCTCCCCCCACAGGGTAGCATCATGGACATAGATCTGTAGTTTATACTGAAGAAAAACCTAAAGACACCTTTCAGAACATTGCCCACACCAAGATTTTTATCTACATATTTTCCCATTGAGGACTCTGTTTCATAAAAAGATACTTCATTTGGGGGAAAACCTTTAGCTGTTTCTTTTGTTTGGCATCAAAGCCAGCTTAGAGGAGACTTTTTTTTATTTAATAGCAGCCAGCTGCATTAGCAGTCTTGAACCATGTTCTTCCTTCTGCTTTGAATATAAAGCTTATAGCAAAGGAACATTAGTTTTTCATCTTGGCAATAAACAGTGTCTTCAGCTGCCAGTAGTGGAACTTGCCCATTTACTTGCAGGAGAAAGTTAAAATAAGCACTAATGGACCAGAAGAAAAGCAAATCCAGCATTTCAGGTCTGTGTTCCCTATTCCCTATGAATAGGCATGTACTACTTGGAGCAATTATGGTGATGGACAGGAAGTCCACTGGGTGTTGCTGGTGCAGGTATAAATCCTGCTGGCTGTGAGCCACCTTTATCACTTTATCTACTGCACTGAAGTGGCTTAAAATTCACTTCTGGATCCTGAGGCAATGCTCGTGTCCTTGCTTTGGCTTTTGCATGTAACAGCAGAGCGTGCTTTGGCTTTTTTTTTCTTTAAAGAAAAAAGTGAAGAAAAGAAGAGGAAGAGAAGAAAGTATTTAATTTGCTCCAGGAAAGCTCTCCTACAAACCAGAATGGAATATAATAAATGCCACTTGGGTCTCCAGCTATAAAAGAGAGCTTGTCCAGTTGATGGAGTTAATGCCCTGTTCAGGGACTACTTCTGCATGAGCCCTTCAGTGCCCAGAGCCAACATCCCAGGGGCCAGGCAGCCTCTCTCTGAGCCAGCCACCACTGGGAAGTGGGTGGCTCCCCTGGGATTTGCTCTCTTGCATGAGCTCTCCATGGCCTCCAGTCACACATCACAGTGCTTCTGGGTTTTGGCTGGTCCTTAAAGGATGTCCCAGGCAGGCTGAGCAGACACAGAGTCTGTGGTTTTCTCTCTTCCTGAGTTCAAGTCCTGTAAAGTGCAAGTCCGGGAAAGAAATCAGCCTTTGTAAACTTTTAGTTCACAACCGCTGCTGGATCTTGTATCTGTCGGCTCATCCCAGTGCCTGTCATCACACAGCTGCCACAGCCCTGTACTTGTCTTGTTCCTTTTCTTTCTTCCTCAGTCCATGGGCATTCCTCCCACTCCACAGTCTGCCTTGCTGCCAATTTCTGCTCCCTTTCTTCTCTCCCCTTTGGTCTCTCCTTAACTCTGGACTTCTTTTTTTTTGCCTGTACATTTGCTCACCACTTGTGTTCACCCAGGCCTGTAGCAAGAGCAGCCTTCCCTTGGTTCCCTTGGAACCTCCCATGGGCATTCCTGGTGTCTGAGGGAGAGAGGTGAGCCATGGCACAAAAACCAACTTCTGTGATTAGAGCACAGAGAAAAAACTCAAAGGCCTATTCAGAAAACAAAATTCAAGCATCGCTGCCCATTTGGGGAATGGGGATGGATGCTGGGCACAGTGACACCAGGGAGCAAAGCTGCTGAACCCAGGGGCTGCTGTGGCTTCAGGGATAACTTTGACATCCAGTTCTGCCTTCTTGGAGAACATGGAGTTAGAGTTGATGATCTGCTGAGGGGCTCTATTTTTCAGAAAGCTACTCTGTTGGCCTGTGATCCACCTGCAAAGTGTCCTGCCCAGCAAACCCGGGAGGGATTGGGAGCATCCATTTCTGCCTGAGGTCTGTGTCTGCATGGTTAGGACTTGCTCAGAGGAATCCCATGTGTGTGCACGAAGGAATGAACATAAAACCATCTTCTCTGCCATTCTCCTGGATCCTCACCTCCCTACTTAGTGTTTCCAAAGATATCTTTGCATCTGCTCACAGATGCACAGGAGTGATTTCTGGAGATGAACAGGCTTTGCTGCTTCTACATCAACTTTAGTTTTCCCTGTGGCATCCTGGATTTGTTTAAACCTGAAGTTCCAGAAGGGCAAAACTGGCAGAAGGCAGTTGAAACATGTACAAACTGGCAAGAAAAACATACTCCATTTTACTGAGAAGATCAAAGGTTTCCTACATCTTAGAATTATCCCTCACTTTTATAAGGGTTTGAATGCAAACTCGAAACCCTAACTTTAGAAATTCATGTCTATTAGAGTTATTTTATTTATAAAGAGCAGAAGCTCTTCTGTGTCCTGCTGAGTAACTTTTGACCTTGGAAAATTAGAAGTTGAGATGTGATCCAGCTCTGTAGTTACAGTGCTGAACTTGGGATTAAACTTGGAATTTTTCATAGATACTCAGGTATCAAAGCTTTTGCTCTGTGCATGTGCAGTTTGTAGGAAGATCTGCAAGACAAGGCAATACACAATCTAATGGAGTATTTGGTCAGAAAGCAACCCTGCAATTCTCCTTCAAGAATGGATGAGTCATGGCATCTGTAAACTTATGGAAAATTAGTTCTGATTGTAAACTGAAATATTTATCTAAGAAATGGGAATTAATCTGGAACCTCGTTATTGGCCACACTGTTAAAAGGCAAATACTGTACCAGAAAATCATTCTTCTCTCTGTCTCACCTCAATTTTGGCCAGTGGCTGCTCAAGGATGAGACAACACGGAGCAGAGCAGCATGTGAGCCTGCAGAGCTGCTACTGTCTCTGGCAGGCAACGAAGATTTCTCTTTCAGGAGAAAAGTTTTGATAGCCAACAGCTTCTAAGGTTTTCACAGTACCCATGCCAAACCTTAATTCGTTGTTTTAATCAAATGCTTGCTGGTTTTTGGCTTTGTGAAGTTTCTTGTTAAATATAAGATTTTCCCAGTGATCTGACTTGATCTTTGGAGATGAGAATATATATTTTTATGCATTATATATATATAAACACACGAATACATATGCTGCTTTATGTTGTCTTTTTCTGTCTCAGGAGTTTTGCGTTGAGATGCGTGGTGTACAGAGGCATTAAAAACACCCATGGACATCTCTTGTTGGTTTTGGAGGTTTTTTTAGCAACATATCTAATTAACATTACATTGAGCCTCCTCCAAAAGGACTAATGCAAAATGTCAGTGGAAGAAACCACTAATGCTCTTCAGCTCTTGCAGGACTTGATGAGGTAAAGGACCATCTTTTTCACATATTATTTTTGCTTCAGCTGTGTGTTTCCTGTTAAACATATGTGGTGTATTCCCAACATATGGGTGTTAAAAACAAGAAATTGCCCCCAGTGCTGCCTTATGAGCATCATTATGACTTTTCACACAGGCATGTAGTGACAGGACAAGGCAAATGGCTTTCAGAAACCTGCTCTAGTGGAAGGTTCCCTTCCCCTACCAGAGGTTGGAACAAGATGACCTTGAAGATCCTTTCCAACTCAAACCATTCTGTGATTCTATGATTATGATTCTTGGGATTCTTTTCAGTGGTTGGTCTTGGGAGGGGGAGAAGGTGTGGGTCTGGCCCTCCTCTTTTGCTCAAACTCCTCTCTGAAAGCCAGCCTGTTTTTAACAAGTGAAATGAGGGAGGCCAAAATTGGAATAAGACTGTGTGATGGTAGTGAGGCAAAAACTGTAACTGTGTTTGGATATTAGAAACCATGGCCAAAAATCTCAAAATATTGCCCACAGCATTACCCTGGCTGCTTTGCTGGGCACAGTGTGTCAGCTGAATTCATGAGCAGGCAAAGATATGTAGTGAGGTGATGTTACAGCTATAATGGTTGTAGATGGGGTAACCATTAAGAAAGCTGGTACCGTGTGTGTGTGGTCTCCTCAATGTGCCTTTCTCATTTGTATGGGTGTACAAAAAATTAGCTTGAACTCCAGGGTCAGCTTAAAGGTCTTGGGATGACCCAGTCTGTGTTGAGCTGCATGAGAAATTGGTTTCAGAGTACATCTGGAAGGGAAGCAAAAGTAAATTTAAAATCTCAAAGTATTTTTAATGATGGTGGCTTGGAGTTTTATACCTAATTTACTTTCTGGAGGAAAAATCTGAGTATTTCCACAAAACCCCCATTTTCACAGCAAATATTTAATTTTTACTGAAAATTGGACCGTGGACTTTAGAAGCTGGATCAAACACTAATCTCTGCATCTTCCTGAGTAGTCATGAGTGCATCTCTGAAGTTACCTCACAAATTTTGCATAATCTGGACATTTCTCTTCATTCTTTCTGGAAGTCACCCTCCTATGATGCACTGCACTTTCTGCTGTGGGGCTTAGGTCCATACAACCCTCCACTTCATTGATAATTGCCATGCTTTTCAAGCTAGATGAGTTCTTGATTAAATTAAAAGGGATGCCTGTACTCGACTGGATGTTAGCTATTTGCTTCCAAGGGTAATTAGTCATGGGTTTAAATAGAAGGAAATAATTGATGTACACATAGAGTGGAAGCACTTTTCTGCCATTATGGTCTGAAAATGTATTTATTTGTTCATTCTGTCTGAATGTGAAGTAGTTCTTCTATTAGCATGGTAAAATGAGTAGGCATTTTTAAGTAAGACTGTTCTGGGTCTTATTAGAAGCTATTTTCTAATTTCTAGAAGAGTGAGTAAGAGCCTGGAGTAAGTAAAAATTACTTGAATTGTTCATACTCAGAAAAGGAAAACAAAGGTAGTTTCCTGAAGAGTTAAAATGTATTGCTGACAGTGGTTTTGGCACTGGCATCATGTGGCAAGTGTATCCTGAGGTACACATGTACATACTTGCTTTAACAAAAACCTATAGCTCAGAAAGGCTGTTGTTCCCATCTGGGAGGTGGAAGACATGCTGGTATCACCAGCCAAAAGCACAAGAAGGATCTTTTCTCTGTCTTCCTGAATCCTTTTCCTCCAGTGACCTTGTAGCTCAGGTGCCCTGTCTTTCTCCTCTTCTTCCAACTGACCCAGCTTGCTCAGCTGTGGGATGACATCCTCAGTTTCATCTCTTTTACGCTTCCCTTGGATCACCCTGCACCCCCTTGCAGCACCCATGGGGTGCAGCCTCTCCTGACTCAGGCTGTTGCCATCTGTCCTCCAAGGAAGTAATCTTGATCACCTCTCCAGTTCTGTGTCCACCTTTTCACCTACCTTTCCTCAGCGATTTTTTTCTGGAAAGAAACACGTCTCACACAGGATACAGACCACTGGTTGTTGGAGGATGTGGTGTCTTAGCCAGGGAAAAAAGCAGCTGAAAAACTGGACTAAGGTCTGAAATAAAGGTCCTCCAAGGAAAGATGGGACCCAATCCAAGGCTCCCACATTCTGTGCAAGAGCCTGAGCCACCAGCCACTAAAGAATAGAAAATCCTTTTGTTTGCTTCTTTGGCTCATCTGATTTTGACTGAAGTCCACAGATTTCTGGCTGACTTACACTGTATTTCTGTATTAGTTTTATGAGGAAGCTGTTGGGTGAAAAATATCATCTATGTGTCGATAGAAGTCATAGCATCACTTCCTACTGTGCTCTAAATCTGACAGGAGTTCCATCTTGCTACTGTATGTAGGAATTCCCCCTGCTGCCCGTGCAAATGCCAGGCTGCCACTTCTTTCATGTCTCTCCTTGGGCTAGGGAAATGCCTTCTTGGAAACCTGCACTGTCAGCTAAGCTGACAAAGGTTTTATTTAACATGAGGCAGAACTAATACCCTTTAAAGAAAGCTGCCATGCCGTTAATTGTCACCCTGGTTTGTGTCAGATGCTTGCAAGAAGCATGCTTGGTTCCTCCACAAACACAACAGCATCTTTCACTCTTAGTGAATAATGTGTTCCAGATGTTCCACCCTGTGAGAATTTCTTGCGCCCACTGCAATGCCAAGAGAAAAATAAAGCAGTTCAACTTATTTAACCCAGATCTCAGACTGTCTGTCTGCATCATCTAACTCCATCAAGCTGATGGAGCACATGGAATGGATGGAAAACATGTGGTTTCTATAGACTCCTGCATTTCATGTTGGTTAACAAATGTAGCATTCAATTACCCAAGGCCAAAACAGGCCTGAGCCTAAACCCAGTGTATTCCTGGCAGGTTCTTTGTATCTTCCCCAAACCATCAGTCCTTAGGGCTGGAGCCCTGCCAGTCCTCCTGCTTTTACTCATGTTATCAGCTTGAGGACTCTCATTTACCTTCATAGGCCAGACAGAAATAGTGCCTAAGCTCCCCTTAAAAATTAAAATGGACTGCAACTCTCCTCTGCCTAAGAATTTTGTGAATGGCATTGGGACCTCTTGTGTTCATGGCTGTAGCTCAAATACTCATTGTAGTGTTTCCAGGCAAAAAAAACCCAAACAAACTTGGGGCTAGTAGGGTTTCAGAGAGGTCCATTCAGGATGGGCTCTGAGCTTCCCTACACAGGCTGCCTTGTCAAATAAAATGCCAGGTGGGAACCTTCCCACCACTGAGTGATGATGGGAACTACTCATTGGATCACTGCAGGGATGGGCAGGAAAACCACTTGTGACTCTTAATGCACTACAAAGCCCTGAATCTTCCAGCTGAGCATGTTAGAAGGGGGAGATCTCTGTATTTAGCCCAGGAGCTTTCCACAAGAGCCACAGTTTTGTGGTTTAGGTATTGGGACAGGACTTACAGACATAGTGACACACTGCTCAGATAATCCCAATTCTGTGATATGGGAATCACATGTACTTGGTTTTTCCCTTACACAAAATGGATGTGAGAGTTCCTGACCATTCAGACTCTTGGGAGGATCTTACTACAAGGATGAAGGTTTTGTGTTGCAAGGAGAATGAAGGAGTTGGTGTAAGGATGTGTGGCTATGTGAACACCATAGTCTGGCAAGGAAGTGGAGCGTCCTAAAGACTGGGAAATAACTTCAAAAAATCCCTGGTGGGCTTCCAAAACTCCCTTCTCTGAACAGAGCTCCAAGAATTATCTAGCGTTTGAGTGGGTAATTTAGGGGAAGCCTGTGGTGCCTGTCCCAGGTGCACAGCTCCAGAGCTGTCTGGGTCAGAGATACTGATGTTGCAATCACTGCTGTGCTTCCCCAGGGCCCTAAGGCTGGATCTTGCCCTGCAGTGCGAAGTGGTAGGAGCTGGCAGGGGCTCTGGTGTCCAGCTAGTGTGTACAGGAGGGCTGTCCTGATGGCAGGGTTTTATCAGGAGCCCCAAAAACAGGTCTTCAGTGCCAGAAAGTTGCACCTCCTTTACAGGTACACACAAGACTTTTTTTTTTTTTTTTTTTTTTTTTTTTTTTTTTTTTTTTTTTTTTTTTTTTTTTTTTCCAGTGGTCACACAGCTGGGAGAAATTCTGTTTCTTACTGAAAACTCAGTGTCACTTAAAAATATCAAGAGTATGACTGACCTACTTTCTATTGGCTTCCCAAAAGATCCTGGTGTTCCCTGGTCCCTCCTGGACTTCACCATGCTCCACTTGCAGGGAGGCACTGAGACTCTGTTTTTACAGTGCCAGGTACCTCAGAGGTGATGGTGATGTGTGGATGGCATGCTAACTTTGTGCTCCCTTCCAAACCCCCCAAACAGAAATGTCAGAGCAGCAGCTCCACTCTGTCCTCTCATAGGGCAGAGGAGAGGCCACCAAAGTACTTTCATCCTCCAACCTAAGAAATAAGCTCTGCAGATGTATCTGGTCACCCATGACCCCACGTGTGCCTCTGCCACTGCATCCTCTGCAGAATTACATGCAAACCTTTTGGCATACTCATCTCTACACCATGGCTTTCCAAGGTTCATTGAGGCTGGAGGACACTGATGCTCTCTAAGCCCTTTCAGAAAAGTCTTCCCTCCTTTGAGAAATGAAGAGGCAATGCCAAAGATGCAGAACCAAAGCAGCATACAAGAACAATTATTAAACATTGTTAATTAGGATGTGTGAAGATGGTCCCTCTCCCCTTTTCCTTTGAAGCATGAAAGCCCAGAGGGAGCCTTTATTAAAGTCAACAAAGAAATCTCAAAGGGAAAAATTCCCTTCTTTAATGTGGTCACACACATCATCTCCCGCCTGGTGTGACCTGACATGTGAATGTGATTAGGGGCTGTGTCACACCGGGGCACAGGCACACTGTGCCCGAGCCACGGAGGGGAGAGAGCAGGGGAAGAGGGAAAGAGTCCACACAGCTGGCCTTACATCCAGCTGCTTGGATCCTCTTGCTGCTGATGCCAGAAATGCAGCATCTGGAGCTTGCTTTTGATGGATCACGTATCTTTTGTTAACTCCTTTTGATTTAGTGTGTTCTCTTTCCAAAGCAACCTCTGATAAAAGCGAGCTGCAGGGTCCAGGCTTGCAGCTGGATAGTGCATCCTGGATTGCCCTGCCAGAGAGATGGATGTTGCATTACTCCCCAGATAAGTTTTGGTCATGTGTTTGAAAATGAAGTGGAGCTTCACAGCAATCTGATTATGGTGGTGCTGGTGGGCTCAGGGAAGCCCATCAGAAATAGCAGAGATCCTGCTGTACTTTGGGAATTGGGGTAAAAAACCTCCAGGTTCAGCTTGGTTACGTAACAAGCAGTCACAGCAGTACTTCCCACTCAAATTCCCAAATAGCATCCATTTGTAGGCATAAATACTTTGTCCTCTTTAATCCCAAATGTCAAAGACAGGATTGGAGAAGTGCTTCAAAATTTTAGCTTTCTTCCTAAAATTTTACAGAGAAATGTGGGGTGTGGTGAGCTCTGATCCATAGAATGAAAGACACTGGGGTCTTGCACTGGAGCTGTATTTGTTGCTGGAGGAAGGTGATGAAGACAGGGCACAGCATGTTGCATTCTACTTTTATTGTATGAAAATATCATATAAGCATGTGGAAAGATGTCCTTTTCCCTTTCCTGAGCTGCTCTGTGGGCTGGTGAGAGCAAGGCTTGGTGGCTTCTCAGGAATGCTTTGGTAATCATGGAGATAAAATAGGGCACGGCCACGATAAAACTTACAGAGTGGAGAATCTGTAGCTTCATGGACTCTTCGGGAACATTGCTGGTTGTTCTAGCAGGAATGTTTTGCCTGGAGAAAACAGTGCAAGACATTATTGTCCTGGTCTGTGCCATTTCTTTGGTTCAGTGTGACCATTATCTAGATAATATTCAAAAATATCAGGATTTCTTCCTCCCCCCATTGTTAATTTAGAAATGGGGTAGCATCCTCACTGAGCTCCTCTACAGTTGATATTACCAACCACATCCCTCTCCATGTCCCAGAGCTGGGCCACAGTCTTGGATTTTTCCGACCAAAATTCTCCCTCCCTTTCTTTTCTAATGAAGAAAATAAATATTAAAAAAAAAAAAAAAAAAAAAAAAAAAAAAAAAAAAAAAAAAAGGACAAATGAAAACAAAACATTTTCCAAAGAGAACCATCCAGACACTTCCTTCTGATACCCAGCTAGCTTGGTACATTCATCTAATCTTCTGCCTTGCCTGCTGGGCTGGCTGGCCACATCTGAAAGGAGGGGGATCAGCCAGCAGGGCCTGGATCCATGAGCAACGTTGGTGGCAAGGAAGCCTTGGCATGGGCTCCTCTCCTTCCCCTGCTGGAGGCCATGGCACAGGAGGCTTCCCCAAGACCAGCAGAGCCCTACAGGAGCCGGCTCAGTGCTGTGAGCAGACAATGCAATTAGCTGGGTTTCACAATGTGCCACTTTGAGTGACCTTTCCAGGGAAAATAATTAGAGGGAGACCATGTCTGCTGTTGATAATTGGCATCATTAGCTCTGAGGTTAATTTCAGAGATGTGCCCAGGAACCAACGGAAGAGCATCAGGGGAGGCTGCCCAGTTAATTACTTCTGAAATAAAAAAGTCCACAGGCTTTGTCCTTGCCTGTGTGTTCAAGGGACCCCACAGGGCAGCCTGAGCCGATGGGGAGGCTGGGCCCTTCTCCTGCTGTCACAGTGATGGTGGGATCAAACAGCCTCCCAGAATGGGAAGTTTCCAACCCCTTGGTACTGGCTTGCCTGACTATTAGGGGATTTGTAATCCAGGGTCTGAATTTGCAAAGGCCCACATGGTTGCCCAGGCTGGAGTTGGAGGACAGGACTGGCTGCAGCACAGGCTCCCATTTCTCATGCCTTGAGGTGCAAAAGGGACATCCCCTATGGAGACCTGTTCTTTATCATGACACAGAGGGTTGTGAGGATGGGAGAAAGCTAGACAAGAGGGGAATCACCCTGGGAAGCAGAGCCACAAACCCTCTCCATACTGCATTTGGTCTGGCACCACAGACACAAGTGCCACTTTCTGTTTGTCACCAGGGCTGTCCTTGCATTGCCCAGGAGGAGATTCATCCATAGGACCATGTCCCTGTCTACATAGGCAATTAGAGCCCAAACCTGAAACTACACAGGCTTTGACTTCCTCTCACCAAAGCTGAACTGACTCCCAGTGGCTTTGGTGGGGTTTGCCCAAACCAGGGCCTGGGGAGAGGCACAGCCTCAGTGTGTTCCCTCAAAGCAGCATCAGAGCAGAGACAGGTTTTTCAGGAAGGAGAGTAAAAAAAGGCTGAGACATGAGCACTTGGGAATACATTCCCACAGCAGTTGGGCAGGAAAGAAGTGACCAGGTCAGAGGAAAAGCATATAAACAACCCAGAGAGAGAATCTTCTTGGCTGCCAGTTTGTTTACAACAGACAGAAGGGAGCGTCACAAGCCGTGTGCATCTCTGGCTAAACACGACACAAAGTTCCCGTCCTTCCCAGTGATAATGAAGGGAGAGGACTCCCAGAAGTCACGTCTGTGTTTCCTGTCCCAGTTTTGGCATAAAGAAGTACTGTAGGTTGTACCCTAATAAAACTATCAAAGGGTCTTTTGTTTGCTTGGCTTTTCCTTTCCTTGGGCACACAATTTCCCTGGGAAAGCTTTCTGCAGTGCAGTGTGGATGGCGGAAAGGTGGGAAGTGTCTGGGATGTGCATGAGAGACAGACCCTTCCTCTTGGCCTGAAGGAACCCATTCCTGAGTGTGGCTGGACTCGGGGGAACTTTGTGGATTAAGGTTAAAAATGCATCCTCTGGTAAAGACAAGGGCTTTTAAGGGAGCTACAGAACCTGGAGACAGAGGTGCCAGACCACCCCACTGGAAACTGAGCATTTTTATGCTCATGAGATTTTAAAAAAATCCAACTCAGAATTTCCTGGTTTAGGGGCTACTCTTTTGTCCCTTATTGTCCCGAGTATACAGATCAGCTCTTGGCACTCTCCTCCCTAGCCTGCTCTCTTCCAGCAGAAAGTGCATCCACCAGTGATAGAGAAGAAATTATGCCTTGACGGTGATAACATACTTTAAGATTATGTTGGATCATCCCAACTTCAAGTTTCTCATTTGTGTTTGGAGTCCAATGTCACCTTGATCAGCAATTGCAGCTACGCTAATGCACATGATGTACTTCTGTGGACCCTCTGGTGTGCACATGTTATGTGAGAGCATTAGTACAGTTTAACACTCACTAGAATGTTCTTCCCATTGTGAAAAACATCACTAAAATTCAGCATGTATAGGAATAGCAAAGTCCAGCAAGATTTATTTGAGACACCTGTGCTCAATATCCAATTGATCTAAATCCATCTAGATCCATGGAACTTGAAGCAGCCATGCTGATTGCCATGAGCTGGGTGTACCTCAATAATTGGCAGCGCATACCTTATAAAAGGTCCCAAAGCCATTAAAAAAATGTTGCTTTGTATTCCTTGCTGTAAGATCTCTTTTTCCCCCCAAAGCTCTTACAGTGAGACTTGTTCATGTGTTCACAAACTGGTTCTGGTTTTTACAAGTGTGTTCCTGGTTAAGATTTTCTCAGCAGTTGAGAGGATTTGCACCAAAGGTTTGGTCTCCGAAGTTGGGCGGGTGGGTGGCTGATGAGATCACATGCTGTTGTTTCTGCTCCATGAATCAAAGACTTAAAGCTCAGAGTTGAAAGGCCAAGAAAAAGAAATTAATAAGTAACAGGCATCTAGGAAAAAATCTTTGGAGAACTAAATGACTGGCCAAAATTAAGGAGGTCTTGTGAAACATTTTCACAAGTACCTGAATGTTTATTAATGATCATCTCAGGCTGGGAAGAGACAGAAGCTACCCCAGCACTTTAGTGATGCTCTTTGTGTATCTTTTAAGTTTTCCTACTGGCATTAGTGCAAGAACTGGTTCATTTTTAATTAGTACTTTGAACACAGTCTTTTGTTCTAAATCACCCATTCCTTTTCTCCCTTAGAATCACGTCTCTAGCTTCATAACCTCTCCACACAGATACAGCCTTAAATCAACATTTGGCTTCAGGCTAGTGATATTTCTTTACCAGAAAAATATCTGGCAGCAGCTCCCCAGTGGATTTGAGAATTAGGCTGTATTAAAAATAAGGTTATACTTGGTCATTTCTCCTATACTGTCTTTGAGCAAGCATAAAGCTCGCTGCTCTTTTATCCATGTCACTTATGGATTTCCATGGTGCCAAAGGAGGCACATAGCGTGTTGCAAAGGCAGATTACCCAGAATAAATCATATGGTGAGGGTTGCAGTGTTACAAGCATCTGGCTTTGGGAAGATTTGATCCTCATTTGAAATGAGGTTTGATGATGAAGGTTAAATGATCACTCAGAAATTATGGGAATGCCTTCCATTTATCTGGAGAACTGTGAGACTCTCTAGCATACAGGAGATCTTTATTTGTCCTTTCCTGGCGCAACACTTCCCTCATTTGCTTACTCCCCTCACTTTCCCCTTTTCCTTCTGTCATGGTTTAACTCCAGCCAGCAACCAAGCCCCACACAAGCTGTTTGCTTGGTCCCCTCTGGTGGGATGGAGGAGAGAGTCAGAAAGGTGAAAGGGGAAAACCTGAGATAAAGACAACAGTGGTCATGAAATCAGTGACAAGGGCTTGTTTTGAGGCAGAATTGCTATTTTCTTGGGTTGTGGACACCACTGGGTGCAGGGAGTTTAGACTGAGCAGATGTGGCCCTCACCAGCCCCCTAATGTGCTTTTCCCCAGCTGTGTTCAGACCTGTCCGTGTCACCACAAACCCCATCCCACTAAACTGCCCTTCATGTGTGTTAATTTTCATTTCTGAGCAGAAGCAGGAAACCAGCCAATGTGTGAAAAGAGGGGATAACGGCATGACCTGTCTAAGTTTGGAACCAAGGCCTGATTTACAGTTTCAGGTCAGCTCTGTTTTTTCTCTAATCAACTGAGCAATTGGGTTTTGGGTAAAGCACAACCTGCCTTTGCTGGGTAACACCAGTGAACAGAGAGTTCTGGAGCAGAGCAGAGCTGGCAGCTGCTGAGGGTGAGCTCACCTTCGCTGTGGGATTTTATTGTGCTTGGATGTGGCCTCAGAGAACCACAACAGTGCAGACACTCGCCAGGAGTAAACATCTGGAGCCCAGAGCTGTTGCTCGGTCTGTGTGTGCAGGATCTCGCACAGGGAAGTCTCAATCTGGGCGAGAAGTGTGTAGCAAATAATAACAAAAAGAAGCAAAGCATTTTTTAGCAAGCACAGCTAATTAGCCCATCATTCTTCTGTTCCCTGGAGATGACCTAACAGAATTGTCTTCAAAATCCTGTGATTTTGTAAGAATGTAAATATTATTTTAGCCATCTTTAAAATCACTTGTTCAAGTGTCAAGAATGGCATTATTGTGAGAGAGGCTATCCTTTAAATTGCATTTTCTCTTTCCTTTTCCTGTCTCATAATTTTTAGAGCCATCTGTGTAGACTATTTCTCAGTACCTTTCTTTTTGTTAGCAGGTAATCTTGTCAGTAGTGCTGGTGGGGTTCTTTTCTTTTTTCTTTTCTTTTTTTTTTTTTTTAATATATAATTTTTAATGTCACTTTTTTCTCCAAGCTCTGAGATGGAAGGTTGTGAAACCTTGTCATAACTCCAGAGCTCTGCACTTTTCTCTCCCAATCTGACAGGCATGGTTGAGTAGTTCACACCTGGCCCTGAAGGTCAGGGCACCTCGACCTATTTTAGGTCTTTCCTGTATTTACCCTGTGACCCTGAATGAGTCACACTCTGAAAAATGTGACTGGAAATTGCAGTGATGAGGATTTCTTAATCCTTGGCTTGACTGCAGAGAGCTGTTACCCACCACACTGTTCTTGGGGAGAACTCTAATTTCATACCTTGGACCTGTACTGGTGCCTGGTATCCTGAGATTAGCACAGGGGATGGACAGTGCTATGCACAGAACAGCTGCTTGCCAGGGACACTGTGCCACCAGGGCTGTCCCCCATCCACTGCCTGCCAGTGGCCTGTGAGTGGTATTAAGAAACCCAGATCTTTAAAGAAAATGTAGTGAAACTTTCACGGGGTTTTATGGAAGACTCAGGTGCTCCACCATGCTTGTTTGAAAGCCTCAGATGGCAGCATAGGCTTTCCACAGCTGCTTTCCTCATCAGCTGCTGAATGTTGAGAGCAAATTGATGTCCAGCTTCATTTTCTGTCATAGTCACCTGGGAAAGTGCCTGCAAGGCCAGGATGCACACAGTGACCATGGCAGGAAAAGGCAGTCATTTGAAGAAGTACCTGAAACTTTCAAGTGTATTACAGGAGGTACAGATGAAACAGAGGATGTGGAAGGCCCCCAGGGTCAGTCATCTTGTAAAACACATGGAAAAGTTGTCTTCATTTCATGAAACGTCTGCTTTCACAATATGGTCTGTGGTTATTTAGCAAGTCAGCAGAAGCAGGATTTCAGGCTCTTGTCTCCTCTGTGGGCACTAAACATAGGAACAATCTATACAAGTGATTTGTTTCCTTTGTCCTGCCACTGCTCATTCCCAGGTACCTGTGCACAGAGGCACTCAGACAAAACAACTGAAGTCCATCTAATCTCTAGTTAAAGCAAAAGCTCTAAAACACTCTCAGCTTTTTAGAGGTGTTGGAAGCTGAGTAGTTTTCACACCTCCCTGAAAAGCAACGATGTTTCCTGCAGCCCCATTTCATCTCAGGGGTCTCCTCCAGCTCAGGCTGTGATGAGGTGAGGGAGAGCCATTTAATGTAAGGATGGAAGAAGCTGCTGTATTTCAGCCGTAGACTTGAGTACACTGGAGTCCCTGGGTGCTAAGCAAGAAGTCTTCCTCACCTGTGTGACTGATCAAGGCATGGAGGGAGCTCATGGAGAGGGAGAAGGTGTGAAGCTGGAGGAGCATTGCCCACTCCTGCTCATTGCATTTCTCATTAGCAGGAACCAGGGGTCTGAGAGTCTCAGTCCTGTCTGAGTTTGCAAGAAACACTTGGGGAGAGCTTATTTGTATTTAATAAAATTCAGGAACAACAATAACAACAAAATAAAACAGTACCCAGTCAGCCCAAGAAGTGAGCAGATGAAAATAAACCAGGAAAGCATGGTCTAGACACCAGCAAGCATGGGGCACATGCAGGGGATGTGTGGGACCCAGGATGGTGACAGAGGATGGTGACAGAGTTATGTGAAGAGCCAGAGGAGGTTTTACAAGGCTTCTGGGGAGAAGTGCCCATGTTGAGGGTTCCAGAAGTGCTGGAGACTTTTCCCCTATAGAAGAGGAGGAGGAGATAATTGTGTTTCTTTTGGCAGGGCAGTCTGAGGTTGGGAGATAAAGCACAAGGACTGCTTTGTCTGTGCCTTCACACTTTTTCCTTATTGTGTCTCCCAGTGTCTCTTGCCATGGGTCCTTTCCCTCCCTCCTAGCTGTGTTTTGGAGGGGGACGAGCAGGGACTGCTCCCTGGCTCTGGTGCAAGGTAGGGCAAGGCAGATGCCAGCCTAGAAGTGCCTGTCCTGAACACCTTTCTCCCTTTTCCTTTGGGCAGATAGTCCCAACCAAAGGTTGGACACGTCAGGACAGAGCAGGTCCAGAAGACATTCTTTGGTGGGCTGATGTTGGAATTTTTGCCTGTCCTCTCCCATCCCTCTCTTCAATCTTGCCCTTCCTTTCCCACTGTGGGAGATCTCAGCACCATCATTTTCAGCCCTGTTCCTCTACACACCACTTTCACAGTGGGATTCATTCACTTCCCTGCTTGGCTCCAATGTCCCTGGCCTCTGCTGCAGCACTCCTCCAGTTCATGCCCTGAAGTTTGATTTCTCCCTGGATCCATCAGCAGGGCCTGCCCGGCACAGTCCTCTGGAACAGCATGTGCAGGGCAGTTGTTTTGGTGGGAGTGGCAAGTTCTAGGTGAAACCCCAAATATAGGATAATTGTCACTTCCCCCAGTCAGGCAGCAGACAGGTAATTCCCCAACCTGCCATGGAAGCCTGTGGGTGCTTGTCCCATTGGGTGCAGGATGTGCAGCCCTGGAAGGGATGTTGCCATTAAGGGTGCACAGAAGATAAGGGACACAGAACTGTCCCCTCTGTCCCTCCCCTGAAGAGAGGTGGGAGTCAGGTGTGCTTCCATGGGTATCCAGGAGGATCCTTCCTGCCTGAGTTGAGCCTTTGCAGTAGAGATGGGTCAGTGCATGGGCTGTGATCCCATGGCCCTGCATAAAATCACCCACAACACACCAAACATCTCGACAATACTAAATAACCAGGAATTCCAAAGCTTCCTCCATCTCCCCACTGCTCTGCTGTGTGATGCTTGTTGCTGATACCATTTTGGGGACATGCTGGATCTTTGAAAACAATGTGAACTTGTGCAATCCCAAGCATTCAGATAGGATATTTGCTGCTTGATTTTCTGCTTTAAATTGTGTTTTCTGAGAGAAAGAGCCATGAGACCAGGCTGTGATGGCAAAAAATGGTTCTTTCCAAAGAGTGCTAGTTTCCTTGGGAAAGGAGAAAGAACCACTCCCCACGTACAAACCATCTTTTCAGGCACATTAGGAGTAATGGCTGTCAGATGGATAGAGTGAGCTGGGGATACACAGCCAGTGCAATTAGTTAGTGTACAACTGGAGGGAATTAGTTAATTCAGGCTTTGATTCTGTCCTCTCAGAAGAAAACAAATGAGAAGACATGCCATTAGAGGAGATGAGTTGTTTTAATCACTAGTTTGACATTCCTGTCCTTTCTGTTGGACACCTTTTATCGGCAGATATTTGGGTCTGGCTGAGGGTGCCAAATAGGCACTGTGTTAGTCCTGGAGGAAAAGTCGTGGCACGTTAGGTCATGGCTCAGAAACTTCCCAGCAAAACTACACTTGTGCAACAAACCCCGGTATTTGGGTCAGCCTCAGCCTGTGGATGCATTGCTTACTGTGGGGTAGGAGAGATGCTACGTGATTTTACTGCTCTAACCCAGTGGTATTGTTGTGAGGGGACACTTGTGACGGAACATTTATGGGGGTGGACGTGCCAGTGGGTGTATTGTGACTTAGATCACAGTATCTGCTGAAGGCAGTGCGTATTTTCCTCCCCTGTGTATATATATATTTAAGTAGGCAGCAGTTCTGCGGCGTTGCTCACATCAGCCCACCAGCCCTACCTACCTCATGGATGAAAGAGTGTGACAAGTTCAGATTTTGGAGGAAATGCCTCAGGGCCCCTGCCTGTTGTCCACCCGCAGGGCTGGGGGTGGTCATGGGGAGCCCATCTCTGAGATAGTGTCAGACACAAGGATTTTAGCCATGCACATGGATCCATGGCTCAGCAGGGAAGGCTGCTCTTCTCTGAACTGTTAACCAAGACCTAGCTCTAGCAGATACTATGGATCTCAGTATGCTTCTGGCTAAATTCATGGTGGCACAGATTTTTACCTGAGGAAAAATCCTGCATGCAAAAGTCATAAGTAGGGGAGCCACAATTCAGCTGGAGGGGAGCCAGCCTCAGAGCGGTTTTAATCCACTCATACAGGGGACAGCCCCAGTGCAGGGATTTTCTTGGTCCCTTTCTGTGGTCTGATAGCTCAAAATAGACATGAGTAACTCCACTACCACTTTTATTAGAAAAGGAGGTATTTGGAGGTGCTGGGAACCAAGGTGTGAGAGGCAATTACACACCCTGAGCTTGGAGCCCAGTTGTGACTTTTATGATCTCATTTCCTCATCCACACACGCTTGGCCAAAGCCCAATCTCTGCAAATGAGCTTTGGTCACCACTGGTTTTAATTAGCAGGAACAGTCCTGTGCAGTGTTCCCAATAAGTTAATGACAAAGTATCAGTCTCAGTCTCTGGCAGTTTTCTCTTCTTCATCCTGCCAGAGGGCTTTTTCTGAGCCCCAAACCAGCCCCTTGATCTCCGCTTTCAGGAAACCTTTATAAAATTCAGACCAGATTCTTGAGCAAGAACCAAATGTTTCAGCCAGAAAGATTTCTTTTCTCCTTTTTTTTTTTTTCCCATTTTATTTTTGGGAAGGGTGAATGGAGGATGATTGAATCTGAACCGAATCTGAACAGATGATATTTTCAATGGCATGTTTAGCATTTCTCTGTGAAGGCTCCAATGGGCACAGAGCTGCCGTTGTTTTCTTAAAAATGTCAGTCAGGCCAATGTGTTTAAACAGGTTCGGCTGTTACCTTCTTTCCTCGTGTTTCACAAGTACAACCAGTGAGTCATGTGCAATATTATTTATTTGTATTCCAGCACAGCAGTGACGGGCTCTGGTGGGAGGCACTGCAGAAAGCCCAAGCGAGGGAACGGCTTTGCTTTTAAAAAGGAACCCAGCAAAACACCCAAAGTGCTGGTTAAAATTGCCAAGCCCCATCTATGCCCTCCCATGGCATGTGCCACTGCACGGGGCTGAGTGGCTCCCTGTGGGGCACGATGGCCTTGTTGGCCATGCCAAAGAGGGGGCTAAGGTTCTCTGAGCCCAAGGACAGCCCGGTGCTGCTCAGGGACTGCCCACGGTGGAGCCGCAGCCCAGCCACTGCTCTGAGCTTTGCTGGGGTGCCCGGGGTCACACACACAGGGGCTCCCATCCTGGGCATGCAGGTGGGTGAGAGAAGGAAGCTTGACATACCTGGAGGTCTCCACCTTCGTTTGAAAATTCCCCCAGAGTACGGCACTGAGCGAAGGCAGCGTTCCAGCGCCTGTGCGCTCTGATGGATGCAGTGTGTGTGTAGATCATCCCGTGTCTCCTTCACCCAGCACCCAGTGGGACTGCCCAAAGATGTTTGTCTGCATTAAAGACCGTCTCTCTCCAGACCTTAGTTAACTTCCCGATTAATGCAGAATCATGAATTATTCATCAAACCGCCAATGAGGCCATTAAGTTTCCCATCCTTTGAAGACACCGATACCTATTACTATTACAAGAGCAAAGGAGGAGGCTGCAGATCTAATTGCAGGCAACAAAGTGAGGAAGACTCCTGTCTGCTGCTTTCCTAGTGAGCCTGAAAAACCTCTCTTTTATAGAGGTGTCAATAGCAATTTCATTCTCTTTTCATAGAAACAAGTGCCTTTAACCATTTAAACCCCCTTAAACGAACGGCTTTTGTACTTCGATTTCAGACACAATGCAGAGAAAACCAGCCTGGTTGGATGCAGGGTCCCCTGCTGGGGAAGGTCCAGCCTGTGGCCAGAGGGGTCGTGGGTGCTGCTCTGCCCTCCTGACCCTCCCGACCTCTCCCAGCTGGGACAAGCCTCTTCCTGCTAATCTGAGCCTGGATGCGGGCTGCAAGGGCAAGGTTTGCCGTATTAAGGCTGCACTTTGTGACACACCCATCACCTCTCAGTGACACCCTGCCTCATCCACCAGGCACCTCCAAAAGCCCCCACATTGCTCCAGGAGGCCTGGGAAGCCAGTGCCTGACTTGGCATCTCAGGAGGCATTTTCTCACTGCTTTGCTTTCCCCTGCTGGCTTTGTCCCACTCAAAACTGCTCATGGAAATGGCCTTCTGAAGCCCACGGGGTTCACTTTGCTTCAGAACTCAAATCTCTGCCTAGGCATAGTGGTTCTCTTTGTTGTTCAAAATATTTCAAGAGCTCTGGGCTAAGTGGACGACAGCAGCGTTAATAAATAATAAAACACATCAATAGTTCTGGGGGATTTTATAGCCACTCCTATCTCGAGATCTCAAAATGTTTCACAAATGTTAATTTGTGGAACCTTATACATGCTTTTGACAGACTCAGTGGAAAAGAGTTGGGACATGCAGGAGATCAAGAACCAGATCACAGCCTCTGCCCCCAGGGTTTTTTTTGTGAACCTTTTGGGCCCCAGCTCTGAGCGGCCTACATTTGTACAAACATCCAGGGATGCTGCTTTTGCTCCCTGACTTTTATATGCAAAACACCATTTTGGTTGTATAGAAACTAAAATCAGGGAGGCTGCTTCCTCTTGTTGAAATTTTTTCCAGCAACTTTTTGGTATAAATAGCACAGAAGAGGGGTGGTGATACCCACCAGTAAGCACTGGCCTGTTTATGTGTTGTGAACCATGTCTTGAAGGGAGCATAGTACCACTGTCACATTATTTTTACATTAAAATGCAGTAGTGATAAAGGAAGAAAATTGTTTGGTCCAGGCAATCTCATCCTTCAGGTAGAGTTAAGCAAATTAATAGTTAAACAATGACTTTAACGAGTTTTTGAGGCTAGTTTGCTTTCGCAGTCCTTCTATTAGAGACTGTATTAAACCCGGTCCCAATTAGTTCACAGCTGGAGTAAACTTGAGGAGGCTTTGCTGGGCAGGCTGAAGTATCACAGCTGTAGGAAAGCCTGGAGGAAGACACCCTTCTTCCTTTCTACATGCTTCCAAGGTGTTTGCAAGCTCACCACATTGAAAGGTGTTTCTTTTGCCATTGCAGTGGTCTTAACTGATTTGTTGCCCAGCTTGATCTGAAGAGGGAAGCGGATGGCAGCAACTGAAAACCGGAGTATAAAGAAGTTGCCTTGTCTTTCAGGGAATAAAGTCCTGCTGAACAGCAATATTAACAGAAAAAAGGATGAGTAGGGGATTTGGTACAAGTGGGAAGACACATGATCTGTCTGCTTAGGAGCACACACACAAATGCCCAAAACCCAGGGCTATTTTTGGGGCATGTCTGCCCTTGTATGGTCATTTGCATTTCCTGTGTACCTTCAGTTCAAACACCTGACATGCAGGGAATCTCTCCAGCTGTGCCGTGACCCATGTGGCTGCTTGGCCCCATGGTGAGCTCAGGGAAAGGGAAGGATTGGGGCAGAAAAAAGGGACTGGAGATGTTTGTCTCTTCATCCCATCTAAACTGACTTTTTAGTCTTAGCACAAGGCAGCAGGGAAGGGAAGGGACAAAGCAAGGCTCAAAATGCAACTTTCTCTCTGACCTATGCTTGGTTAGCTCCTCTCTGATAATTCCCCAGGACAAATTGTCCATGCTGGCAGTCTCTAGTGAAGATCACATCTCCTAGGTGAAGCCTTTTTCACCCACTGAAGATTTAGTTGTTTTTGTACTGAAGGCCAAAAAAATCCCATGGAGACTTAGATCCTCTTCTGTTTCCAGGAGTAAGGAGGGGAGGGAGTGATTTCCATTGCAGCAGCTGGGTATGCAACAACGTGATTGTCCATGGTCCATCCCAGGGCTGCATCATAGCACACTAAAAGTTGTACCAAATTGTACCCATCAATGATCACTAAAAAATATAAGTGGATTAAAATAATTTAAGAAATCATTTCCAAAAAACACATAGGAATTCAGCATCTGCACTTATCTGCTAAGTTGCAAAAACAGTGATTTTAGTTCAGGAGTGATGGTGGAAGCAGTTTCTCAACTGTGTTAAGATCTTTCCTGGCTAATACAAGCCCAAAGCGGCTACAGCTAAAGCAAAATACTTATGTGGCTTTATAGAAAGTCTTCCCAAGTTCCTGGACAAAAGAGCAAAGGAGAATCCAGTTGATTTTGCTTTGTTTTTTCTTTTTCCTTTTTATCAGCCTCAATTTTATTTTAACACACCTTGGCAGGAAGTGGATTCATTTGGCAAACATGCTGCTATTGGTGCAGCAAATCCCCTGTGCTGATACTAAAGGCTGTAGCATCCCAAGGTACAGTGAGCCACAGATGCAGCCCTGCCTCTGGGTTTTTAATGGCTTGTCTGAAAAAACAGGGAAGGCACAGCACAGAGCCAAAAAAAGAGAGGAGAGCTAGAGAAAATAGACATCAAGGGAAAAACGACCTCTTAAGCAAGGCAGAGAGAAGTGAGAAGAATTCGACTTCTGTGCCCAAGTACCTGCACAGAGAGAAAGCACCAAATGTGGAAGGGCTTTTTAATCTCAGGAGGTAAATCAGGGAGTGCATCCCTGGCTGGTGAAAAGAAGCAAAGAAAGTTCAACAGGGCTTGTGTTTTTGGCAGTGGGGACCGTGAGCCTTGGGAACAAAACACCTACAGCAGAGGCTGCTTTGTCTCAAACACTCTAATAGTCCCTCTTTTGAGATGGGCATAATCAACAGAAGCCATTAATCTTAATGTTGGGGTAATTAAGCTTAAATATAGGGCAACTGAGTGAAAATAAATAGGCTGGGATGTATGGGAAGTCAGATGGGATAATTCTTTGTGGCCTTCCAGTATACAAACAAGCTCTGTAGACCTTTGAGCCCCAGAGGCGCTGTGTTTTACTGTGAAAAGGTGTGGGTTTATTAACACCAGATACCCTTCCAGACCACTTTCACAGAAGCTGGAGGGCGTTGCTGGTGTAGAAATGGCACTGGAGTTATTTCGAATCTGCTCCTGCTCTTCTTTCTGCACCCAGAGCCTGCAGGAGGTGAAGGGATCGGGGTCCAGAGCTGTGGCCAAGGGCCGCTCCTGCCAGGAGCGTGTGGGTGAGGTTGGGCCCGGTGTCGGGGAGGGGACAGGCAGTGCCACACGTGTGCTCAGCTGGGGCCACCCGATGAAAGGTCAGCCCCAACGCTGCCATTTGCAGCAGGAGTGACCCAGAAGGGTGTCCGTGGTGGAGGTGTCCCTGAGCAGGGAGGGAGGCAGCGCCGGGGGCGCAGGATGGGAGCGCTCTCTGCAGTGTAAATGTCACTGCCCATCGCCTCCTCCTCTGCCCAGCCCTCCACGGCCCCATCAGGGAAACCTCTCAGCTTTATCAAGGGAAATGCATTTCTTTCTCTCTGCTTTCCCTTTTGCAACTGCGCCGTTTCTGATTTTTCAGCCACACTTATTTTATTAATTTTTAAATTGCTATTAATTTCAGCCACATTATCGTGCTGAGCAACAGCAGGGAGAAAATGTGAATTTGCTCTTCTCCCAAACCTGGAGCACGTACAGCCAGGTGGCAGTTCAAGCTTGGCTTCTCATCTGGAAGCTGGAGCTGTGTTTCTAACAATACAGCACCCACCCAGCATGAAATTGTAATGGATCACACCTTGCCCTAGGTCCTTGGCTTATCCTTGGTTGACACTGAATTAAAGGACATGATGTGTGGGACCCAGAAAATCCCTAACCTGCTGTCCCAGAGACAAGTATTTCCAACTGCACCACACTGACACATGAGATTAGTGGAAGAGGTGCCCTCGATGCCACAGGCAGAAATGGGTCAGCTCCTATTTGGAAAGCTCTCTACTTGAAGTGAGTAGCGCCGCAGCCTGTAGGAATAAAAGGCCAAAAATCCTGTGTTTTTTGCCTCGGAGCCCTGCTGAGATTCACAGGCAGTGAGTCCTCAGCAGTTGAACAGGACCATTTTTGTGGTGTGGATATTAGCTTCGTGAATGGTACTTTATTAGAAATTAGGAAACAGTCCATCTTCGGAGCTGCATTTAGTAAGTGTAAAACTCCTTGCTACCACCAAAGTCCCTAAATTTGTATAAAGTATATAAGCCAAGAATTGGTTCATTAAAGGCTTTATTGTAAACTTTTCAAATACAATACCAGTGTCCCCACTGCTTCTAATAACTGAGTGCAGCAATAAGACAAATCTCATATCTATTGCCCTTTCCCTCTTCCCTTTGCCCTAATCAAATCCTTTATTCATTCTTTTTCTGACATACCAGGTTTTCTGGCTTGGTTCAGCAGTGACTAAGTAGCTGTACAGTAACAAAACAGTGCTGTCTTTGTTCTGGAAAAGTGGAGAAATGAGATGTATAATCTTGAACTAAGGAAGCTCACAAGTAAAAAGGAAGCCACGTGTATTCCGGCACGAGCTGGGTTGAATTTATCAATGCTGCCTAGAAAGAGAGCAAAGAAAGAAAACAAACTCATTTGTTGTTTTGTTTTACCACCTCTTAAATGACCCAAAGCCCATCAGAGCTGATGGTGTTTTGCTGGTTAAACTGATGATACTCATCTGCCTCTCATACATTTGCCTTATTTTCTCCACTTCACTCTCCCACTGTCTGTTTGCTCTCCCACACTGCACATGCTCATCCTGCCAGTTGGGATCACGAGGAGCCCTGATTATGTTCTTTCTCCTGCATAGCATCATGTCTTCAGTTGGTATTTGGACAGCAAATCATCCCCCAAAGCTGCACTTCACTTAGGACAGCTTACTGTGCTTCTTCCACCATGTGGGCCCCCCCAAAGACAGCTCAGCTGAGCAATACGTGCATCCTGTAAGGAAACCTTAGCTGTATCTCCTCCTGGGTTATTTTAGTAAGTCCTATTGAGTCTCCAGCTTGTAGAAAGCAAAACTGAAATGTAAGATGTTATCCCTGCTGTGTGAATCTGCAGGACAAGATGGCAGAGCCATGGTGTGCTTTCCATGGTGGTTTGAATGCCCCCAGTCTGCCTGTGCTCCTGAACTGGCTACAATCCCTCTGGGAGCATCCAAAAAAGGAGAGCTCATGTGCCACAAATGTGTTACTGCTGCAAGGTGCAGGTGGGACAGAGCAGGCAGATCCACTCTTATTATGTGACAGTTGTAAGAGGGAGACAGAAATCATGACTTGAGTCCTCTCAATCATAAGACAAACAGCTTGTTTTGCTGTTTGAAACTCTCTTATACTGGGAGTTCAAAACTCTTGGACCTAGACACTGATTGGTTTGAGTTTTAGCCCTGCCCAGCTCCTTGACCAGTGATCTGTCTGCTCTCTGGACTGACAATGATTGACTGGGGTCTCTGCACAAGCTCACTTATGCACCTAGGGACTTTTAGAATGAGCCAGAACAGCTGAACTGGACTAGCCACGACCTGATTTATCTTGTCTTAGCTAAAGACTAACTGAGGACAAACCCCTGCTCCTCCCCGGAGCTGGTGTAGCCACATGTTGAGCTGGAGAGTAAAGCCCTGTTTTACTTGCTGGTAACCTTGCAAAATCTGCAGAGACATTCAAGGCATGCAGCAGGCAGGAAAGGGGGGTGCAGAAAGGGTGGAAGCCAGATATGAGCTGGCTCATTTGAAGGTTTGTGCACAGACCTGGGCAGCATTGAGTCTCCTCTTTGAGTCTGCCCCTCAAGCCACTCCATAGAATGTGCATCAGTGGTACAGTTAATTCCCCTGGGAAATTTGGCTTCTCCAACCATCTGATGGTGTGTGTAGTCTGCTCTGTGTCCAGTTGGGATTCTGTCCTGCTGGGATGTGCTCCTGCTCTAGGTCTGGCCCTGAAAGGCAGAAAGATCTGCCTGCTTAGAGCCTGCTCTTTGGTACAAACATCTGAGTTGGCTACGGGACACTGAGCCTATTGGGAAAGGGAGGCAGGGATAGCTTGACAAGGAACCCAAACTGCTTGAGAAACCAGTTGGAGGCTCCTCAGAGGAGCAGAACATGGGTGCAAAGCCAGGCCACAGAGCTGATGGGAAGAAAGACACCTGGAGAAGACTGTATTGAGCTCACAGCAGTGTAAAAGGCTTAGTAAAACCAAGCCTAAAAGGAAGGACTGGTCTTCCAGTCACGAGTGGGAGAGGAGTTTGTTTTAATCCTTTTTGTGGGGGGTAACCCAGATCCTTTTTTAACCCTTTTACTGGAGTTCTTTATTCCAGGAGTTCATTGCTCAAGAGTAGGAGGCAGTCACAGGGGGTTCTGCTGATGTGCTCACAGCAAGGGAAGGCTTGGGTAAATCCACCTCAAAGGTCTTGACCTTCTAAAAACCCATGGCCAGCTTTATCCCTTCAGCCAGTTTCTGTGGCCTTCTTTGGCCAGTCAGAACTGGCTACATCAGCATCAAGCCAGAGTGGGACCCCAGCGGGAGGGCAGCTCTGGTGGACTGGAAGTGTGCAGTGTCCCAGCAGTGCTTTGCAGAGCAGCTCCTCAGGTTTCTAGCCTGCTGGGATGTGTTGCTGTAGCAAATCATGTTTCCCAGATTTTTCTTCATTGGTGGGAGCCTCATGGAACTTGGTCTACCTTCTGCTCTTTCCCATGTCTTCAGGGTCCTTTGGGTACTGGGGGCCTGTTTTCTCCATCAGGGTGGTTTCCCTGTGTGTTCCTTATGGGAAGAGTCATCACTGTGGTCGTGACACTGGAATTCATTATGAGATGACTGTGACAACTTCAGGAAATAAACAGTGGGAGCAGATGGCCTTCCAGAGACCAGAAATCCCATTTCTCGATGAACATCTTGATAACTGGATGTGTGCAAAAACAAAGGAAGGAAGGAAAAAAATGCTGAAGGCTTGGGACAGCCTGTGGGCAGACTTGCCTTAACACACGAGTGAGCCTTTTCTGGTGGCTGCAGTGTGGTGGGCACCTGCAGAGCTGTACATGAATCACCTGAAATGCTCTTTGTTTCATTGCGCTGTTACTCATTGAGCTGTTGCAGGAAGCTTTCCACCCCGCCACCCCAAAGCATGGTTATCCTTCAGGATTTTGTGTTCCATCAGCTCGCTGGTGTGACCCAGTTACCTGATTTAACAGGGACATTTTTTTCCTCCTTTAAGGGCACTGCTGTGAAAGTATTCTCTTTGCTTCTTTGGTCTTGAGGCAGTGGCTGAACCCCACTGTCCTTCCCTGTTCCCCATCCCACTCTGCCCATCTGTAAATCCTGTTGTTATGTGTTGAAATGCCTTTGTGGCACAAAAAAATTACATCCTCAAGGGTGGTATTTAGCAACATATAGAAGACAGGAGAACTGCAGAAGGTTGTGGAAGCAATGGCCTCCTAAAGCATTAGGTCCTGCTCACAGCAAACCCTCTTGGCTCCAAACCCTTTCTAGCCAGTTTTGGGGTTTTTTTCATAGAAGGGATTTTAAAATTTGATGCCTGAATAATTGCTGTGATAAGTTTCGTGCTTTTCACAGCACTTTTCAGTTGTGCAGTAAAACAAAAAGCCTAAAATCTATTTTATTATTTTTTGAAATGCCTTAATATTCTCAGGATAGGGAGTCAATTTTCCAGCCACTTCTGAGACTGGTGGTAACTTGCTGATTTTCTGGAAGTGACATTTGGTGTCTCCCAGAGGGCTAAGACACACAGTGATACCCTTCTTCATGTTGAGAGCTTGCTGTCCTTGGTTTGCTCCCTGAGAAGAAGCAGATTGCCCTAAAAGTCCCTTGAATTGTGCTCCAGCCACCACTCAGCCACAAAGTCACACACAGTGCTTTAAATTGCCAGTGCAAATGAGAGTTGTTTCAAACAGCTCCTTGTCTGTAGCAATAAACTAAAATGAAGAGCTCCAAAATATGCAAAGACGCAAAATAATCCTGGCAGGGGGGAGTTAATCAGGCATTAAAACCCAGGGCAGAGTCCAGGCAGAGATTAGAGAGTTGCTCTTTAATCAAAGCAGCTGAGCTCATGTGTGCCTGTTGGTAACACTGCTTTTCAACCTGGAATTGGAGTTAGAAAAGCAAGGATTTCCTGTAATTCTGTTAATACTATTATTATTTGTGCAATGATCTGGAAGCATTCTCTTCAGCTGTGGTCTGGGATCAGGTGCTGTCAACCCAACCTCCTGTTGCTGCTGGAGCAGGACCTGGCTTGGTCTCTCACCTTGCAGGAACCATGGCAAAGCATTGCTTGTGAAGGGGAGCAGCTCTCCTGGGCCCTGCTGCCAGCCCCCACTGTGCTGGCCACTGTGAGGATGATGCTCTTGCTTACCTGCCCAGCTCTGGCAGCAGCCAGGTGCCAGGAAAGCACAGCAGAGCAGAGATCTTGGCTGTGTGCAATGCTCAGGCCCTGCCGTGCTCCCAGCCAGGCAGTGATTTGGTGGTTTGGGATGTAAGCTGGGAGCTCACTCCCAGAAAGCTTTCCCTCATCACCTGTCCTGGGGATGATGCTTTTTGTGGCCTCCAAGGCTCCATCACTAGATGGGAGCCTTGCTGCTGAGTGGCTTTAGCCCTCAGGTACAGCCAAGCACTGTGCAGAGCAAAAAAGGACCAAAAGCCACTTGAAGGTGTCAGCACTGAGTACACAGCAGTGCCAGCAGTTGCCTCCTGCCTAATGGAGATGTGCAAATGTGAGAGCACAGGATTAGCAGGGCCCTGAGCTCCTCACTGGTTTAAGGATGGATTTGAGCTGAGCAGCTCAAGCACAGGGCAGCTGCCCTCGTGGTCACTGCTTGGTTTCTCCTGGCCCTCCTGCCTGAATGCCAGTGTGTTTCGCCTCTCACCAGGCTGCCTCTCTGCATGAGTGCCTCTCTTCCCAGCTCTGGCAAGGTCTCCACTCACCAAGCAGAGCTGGTGCTTACTGGAGCTTGCTGGACCCTCCTGGTGCTTACTCAAGCAAAACTCTTTATGGCACTGGGAAGGCTGCCAGGTCTGTGAGAAACAGCACCGGGTTTGCGCCTCCACATCCGCACGGTCACTGAGAAATTGCAGCCCAGACCCTTTGGTCCTTCCTAGTGCCTGGACAGGCAGAGGGGGTGGTAGATAAGAAGCTCATTTTGGCAGTTCTCAAAGTTTTCCTGGCTCAGGTTTTGTTCAGGTAGCAAGTCAGACAGACCCAGGTTGGCTTTGCTTATCACTGGTCTTGGAAAGCTCCTTGTCCAAACCTGGCTGCAGTCTGTGCCTTTTGCCTTCAAGCCTCGCATTTCCATGCTGATCCATTTGAGCAATGGTGTTTGAGTGAGCTTTGCCCAACAGTTGCTCCATGATACTTCAAGGAACAGAGAAATTGAGCAAGTCCCTTTGTCTCCTTCAAGGGTTTTCAGGTACCAATGACAGCTGGCTTGGGAGAGTAGATACAAGTCTATTTGCTTCCTAATTTGTTAACTAAATTCTAAATATTTCACTGTTCATTGATCATGGCCTGTCTCCTCCCTAGCAGATGGATGTGTATTGGGGACATTCCTCATTTTTCAGGATGAGAGAGAGGTTTTTCTCCATCCTAGGCATTATGCAGCCATGAAAATTGCTTGCCAGAGGCACTGTCTGCAGACGGGTAGTGAGTGGCTCGCTAGCTGACCTGGTACTCTGTTCTTAAGTTTGGCTTTTCTTGCTGTTATTGATTCTCACCACTTTCCAGCTAGGATAGTGCTGTATATTGTGGGCCGTACAGAGTGCTAAAAGGAAATAAGGCCTTTGGGAATTGACCCATGCACACAAAACTCAACTGATCTTCATCCTGAAATTCAACAATAAATGAAAGGAGGTAAAGATATTTGCAAGGACACCACCTTGTTGCTATTCTGTGCTAAAAGGCTATGAAATAGAATGGAGATGTGTGTACAGACACATGAGGATGCTGCTGAGCAGAGTGATCTCCAGGTCCTGTGCTGACACCCTGCTCCTCTCCATGGTGATGGGCTGCAGTACCCACTCCTGATTGATGCTTATTTGCCATCAGGACTGCAGGGCAGCAAATGCACTGAAAACAGGCCAGCCACAAAAATGGCTCCTCTGAGTTGATTTCTGTTGTGTTAGGAGAAAAACAGTCTATAAAGGAAAATGCAAGAGCGAGCTGGGACAATCAAAGGCAGCTCAGGGGAGAGACTGCTAAATAAAAGCAGTGGCAGTGATGTGCCTCCAGCGAGGAATCGCTGCCTTCTCCATTAAGAGTTAACACTGGATCAGCACAATCCCTATTTTTAACTGTCTCCAGCAGTTTCCTAGCAGCCTGCTTTGACTGGGTTATGCTGAAGGCCTGCCTTAATGCTAGTGCCATTGGGGAAAAGAGGAATTCCTGTGCTGGCCCGGGAGCGGCAGGATATTCCCAGAGTGTCCTGCTTTGCTCATTGCCTTTTCCAAAGCTTCTGTCTGGTTGAAATAAGAGCCCTTCCAAAATTTCCAAGCAATTAAATTAAAACTCCTTGGAAGGCAGGCCTGGACTGGACTGCCTTTCAGGAAGTGAGGCTGACTGCAAGCAAAGTTAGCAGTGCTGGTGTTGAACTGTACAGCAATGCTTGGAGCAGTTTGCCCTCCCATGGCCAGTTGGAGCTTGCAGCTTCTGTTCTCCAGTCCTGCCACAGAGGTTTCCTTTGGCTCAGATGGATTCAGACCCTGGATTAGCATTGTGCTCTTTGCCTGTGTCCTTACTCCAGCCCCAGGATAATCTGCCTGAAAGGGAGAGCAGGGAGTTTGCTGGAGCAAAGTGTTCTTGTGGTGAGTGCCCAGCACCGCCTTTTCCAGCAGCACCTGCTTCCTTGCAGACAGTTCTGACTTCTTGGGGATACCACGGGCCTGTTCTGCATTTTGTGGTTTGCTCACTTGTTTGTGGTTTGTTGAGGCTCTTGTGTAAGCTCCAAAATACCCAGAGCTGCTGCATCTCAGTGGGAGCACCTGACAGTGATTGCAGGCCAGAGTACTCCTGGGTACAAGCTCTCTGGACACTTCTGCGTTCACAAGACAAGGGAAAATGGCCTCAAGCTGTGCCAGGGGAGGTTCAGGTTGGACATCAGATAGAATTTTTTCACTGAAAGTGTGATTAATCACTGGAATGGGCCAGCCATGGCAGTGGTGGAGTCACCATCTCTGGAGGTGTTCGAAAAAGGAGCAGACGTGGCCCTTCATGATATGGTTTAGGAGGTTTGGCAGTGTTGGGTTAAGGGTTGGACTTGAAGATGTCAGAGGTCTTTTCCAACCTTTCTGATTCTGTGGTTCATGGGTCTGTTGTGAGATCCTTCCTGCACTCTGGGGCTGGATCCCTCACACATCTCTCAGGATTGAGCAGCCCCACTGCAGGGTGTGCCTGCAACAGGGGGTGCAGAGGGCAGGATGGCCTGGCATGGATGGGATTAACAGAGCCATAGAGCAGAATGGCATGAAAACAGGAAAATATTTTGCTTTTCACCAAGGTTTTGAATGGGAAAACAAGAGATTAAATGTGTACTCCCAATTTCTGCACTTTTTTGTTTTTTAAATTGCATTTCCTGAGATTCAGACTTTCAGGCATTTAGGCAGAAGGCAGACAGCAGTAGATAGGCTGATTCCTGGCTCCTGCCCACCATCTTTAGTGACATCCCAGTAAATAACCAGGTATGAAGTACTGAGGCTTCTTTCCTCCATCCATCTGTCAAAAAACTTTTTCTAATTTGCCCTTTGAATTTGTTGGGTTTCTCTTCCCCAGCATCTTCAGTAGATTCCCAAACCCCAGCTATCCCTGCAGCCCAGACTGTCTGCAGTCGATTTCTAGGCAGTGTGGGCACGACAGCAGTTCTCTCCCTGGTGTCCTATGGTGTCCCCAGCCCCACTCTCCAGGAGACAAAACACAGGAATCTGGTCCCTGTTAATAGGCCATTAGCACCAGCAACATCCAGAGCTGAATGTCTTGTTCTTTGAGCAGCCAGCAGTTACTGTGCAGTGCCCAGTGCAGCAAGTGTGGAAAGCCAGTTGATTTTAACGACAGGGTGTCCATTGAAGTCTCTGGTTTGTAGGAGGTTGTGATAATTTCTTCTTTCTCCCAGATAAAAGCAATGCAGAGTAAGAGAAGTTCCTTGGCCACTGCCGGGTGGACACTTTGAATATCTCATTTAATTTACCAGATAGTGATCACATTTATGGAACAGCTTGTTTCAATTTTCTCATTATCACTAACTGAGATGATAGCTTATTTAATCCACTTCTGCACCACTTCACAGACAATGAGAAATGTGGGAAGGAAAGTCATTCAGAAGAGCTTGTGGAGCCCTGGTGTAAGCAGGTTGGTACAGATGAACCTTCAGTGTGCAAGCCTCAGGTTTCTGATGAAGGTCACTAATAGGAAGCCCTATGGAACTGAGTAATTTTGCAGGACCTGTGCTGTTGTCTGTTCAGGACTTAGGTCATTCTGGAGTTCAGTGGCTGAACCAGATGCCAAAGCTTTTTCTCTGAGACAGTAAGAAGCCTGTACTGCTAAAAGACTGATATATTGTCTGCCAAGAGGACTGAAGCAAATGATGAATGAGATCAGAGATGAATTTGCTCTAATACTAATACGTTATATGTAAGAGCACAGAGTGTTTCCGCTGATTCTGAAAGAAATTTAATCCTCTGCCACTGAGAAGGAAATGGGCTTGTAAGTCTGAGGAAGGAATGCATCATAATCCCAGAAGAATTAGGCAGTGATTTCTTGGCACTGGAGATTTGGCAGGATTTTGAAGTGGGACAGGAGCAGGTTTAGCCAGTAGATTTCAGCAATGGCAAGTGGGGTGAAGGACACCTGTAGTCTCTTGGCTGTCCCTGGGCTGCTGTGTCTGTTTTCATATCCTTACCCATATAACAGCAGCAAGATTAATTATCCAGGGTTTTCACATGAAAGAGAGCAAGTTCTCATGCTGCTAAACCACCTCCTTTCCTGATCACAGGGAATGTAAAGCCCTACCATGGGACAGGATGGGATCCCTGCTTCACTGTCAGCCATGGAGGAGAATCACCTGATGGCCCAAAGGGAACTCCCAGGGAGCTCTGACATCTCTTGATTTTTCCAATGTGACAAACAAACAAACCCACCAGCTGTCCAAAGCAGAGCAGGGAGAATGTGACTGAAGAATTATATTTACCTTCACACCTTTTCTGAAGGCTTATGCAGACCTCTGAAGCATAAAGTAAAATTATCCCTCTTGTTTCAGTTGGCTTCTAAAGAAGGAGGTACACATATTCAGATGCTGAGCTCTGTTCAGTAGTCTCTCCATAGAATCTTCTGGAGAAATCAAATAAAAAGCCAGGTGTGCATTGCAGGGGAATTTGTTTTTCCAAGTACGAATTGTAAGATGAGGAGAAAAGCTGTGTTTTCAAAAGCAAGGAACTCTTTGGACTCCAATTATAAATCAGACTTTCCTGCATCCGTTATATAAAATATCTGCTTGACCTGTTGCTGTTTAGGAATTATTCTTTCAATATTCTTTTGAGCACCAGTGTCAGAGCTCTGTCTAAAAAGTCCTTTATAATGGGCTGATCTGCCTTCAGCTCCTACTCATTTTATGCTAATTGCATAATTTTCCAGTAAACCACTCAGAATAAGCTCCATGCAGATATTAATGATACAATAAGTCTTTGAGCAGCCATTGAGACTGAAACATGTACTGCTTGTCTTCTATGCAACAGGCACAAATTCTGTGTGTGGATGGTTGGTTTCTAAGATCACAGTGATGACTTGAGCAGCTACCTACAGGACTATCTGCATTAGGATGGGAGTGCCTGGGTTGCAATTCCTGCCCTGACTTAGGGGAATGAGGCGCCTAGACCCCACCAGCTCTGGTGGCAGGCAGTGCCATATTTACTGAGGATTTCTGGAATCCAAGCTGTCACCTCTGGCACTGCTGGCTGCACTTCTGCTCCATCCTTAGGGAGGGGTGGCTGTGAGCTGTGTGACATGGAGGGGTGGCCAGGGTGCACTGGTGATCAGAGGGAGGGTCAGACAGGACTAGGGGTACCACTGCTGCCTGAGGAAAGAGCCCACCTGCAGGAAGGGAAGTGCCAGGAGGAACTTCTGGCCAGACCACCTAAGCTAAGGAATAAATCCTCCCCTGCATTTAGCCCTGCAGACACACATCTGCTGCCCAGTGGTGACTGGGGGAAATTCTACAGAGTGAGCTCATTCCAGGAAGCTTTAGTCTTATTAGTTTTTGGAGGAAACCCAGGAAAAATTCCATTGGAAAGCTGAAAGCTCTTATGGCAGGATAGCTGCTAAGTGACTTGGTATTTGCCCTTGGAGACCAGCTCTCCCAACTTTATGAAAAATCATATAATTTGATTCTCTGGTTTTGTGTCACTGCAGGCCCAATGTAGTGTTTTCTCTAGAATGATCATGATGTTCAACATCTGCCATCATGTTTCTGTTATTTTTTATGGGTAGAACAAAAGGGAAAATTAGAAAGAAAATGCTGAAAATGTAAAGTTTCTTATTGACTTGCTTCTTCTTGGAGTCCAGTAAGTTGTGGAACACTGTAGAATTTTCAGTCCTTTCAGTTACTTTGTTAAGTAAATCCTAGTATCACTTATGGGTGTTTAAAAAGAGGAAAATGGGATTTTTCCTGTCTGCCAATTAATCTATTGTGGTTAGCACACATTCATCAGGGCATCACCACTACTCGTGGGCCTCTCCTTCCTCTGCTTACCACCACAGCTGCCTGGTGTTGAGCTGTTAACATGGGGCATTGCCCCCACCTGGAGATGACATTTGCCGACATCTTGTCTGCAACAAGCTGAGGATATACTTGGGAGGAGATGTTGAAGCATGAGGGAACAGCCAAGCTAGGAGTTCAAGAGAAAGAGGCAAGTAATCAATTCTTACAAATAGCTCAGCCTGTGGTGGGGTTGAACTGGTTAGGAGCTGATGAATATCTTCCTCTTCCTTGCTTTGGTTTTGAATGCACAGGCTGTGCTGCTGTGCACAAGCTCTAAGCATCTCTAATTTGCATGGAAGGTTCAGTTGTCCATTTGGGACCAGGGCTGGCACTGGTTGTGGCTGGAAAAGGATGGGGGGAGCCAAAAAAGGGGTTTCTGCTACTCAAAGTGACCATGGAGTATTGCTCCTCTGCCTGCAGTGCCCTGCTCCACATGCTGCCTGGTGAAGGCTTTAGGAGGGACCTGCCAGGGCCTCCACACAGCTCTGATGTCTGCCCCAAACCTGTGAGCTTGGGCTGAGTCATCTCCCAAGCAGGTCCTGACAGAAAATCTCTGTGACTCAGGAGGTCCCAGGAACACAGAGGCTGGGAAGAGCCACCAAACAAGGGGGGATTTCTGCTCGCCACCATGCTGCTGCTCCTCATCTGCCTGGGACCAAACAGGACATTCAGATGTGCTCATAGGCTTAGGAAGGGAAAAGAGTGAATAGAAAACAGGAGAAAAGGATGAGAATAGGGATGGAAGGAGGAAAGCCATTTTGGCCTGGTGGGCTCTACAGCTGCCTTATACCAAAGTCTCTTCCCATCACACCTGTCACACAAAAGAGGCTCCAGTGCTCACCAGAAAGCTGATGAAAGGTGGAAATGCAGAAAGCAGAGGTTGGAAAGCTTTGTTAAACACTGCTGAGCAGTGCCCAACACAAGTATTTTCTGCTTCAGAAGAGAGTGCCCAGTGTTGGGAGAGCAGTGCTGAGCCTCAGCCTGTGCCCTGGGGGCCTCTGGAGAGCAGAGGGGCTGGGTTTGTGGCAGTAACCAAGGATCTGGGCAGGGTACACACCGTGGGCATTTTGGAGGGCCATGGCCATCACAAGGAGGCAGCTAATGCTCCATCTGGTCAAATAATGAGCCAAAATGAAACTGTGGTGGCCTGAAGTGGCCATGTCCCTTGTGATGTGAGGGGTGAAGGGAAAGCCAGCCTGCACTTCCAAAAAATGTTATATTGTGGTGTCATTAGCAGGCTAGGCAGCAAAGCTAAGGATTATTCCTTTGAAGTTCCCAGCCCTCTCCCACTCTGCTGTCTTGTGCTTGGGGCTGTTTGAGGCCAAACAATGTCTCCGTGCTTGCAAGGAGCTGTCATGCTGTCAGGAGCTAGTTAGAACTGACAGATAATGCTTGATTTTACATTACAACCCATTTTCTTTCCCCCAAACCAACTGTACATGTCTCTTCATGCCCAGGCTGTGTCATTTCCGTTTGTTTCCAGTTCTTACATCTCTCTTTGGCTGGGCTCTCTTCCTCCCTGCCTGCAGAGCACACGTGAGCTCTGGGCTGTGCCTGGAGCTGTGCAGACGTGCAGTGCTGTGATTCCAAGCTCGCTCCTCACCAGGCAGGCACAGGGGAAGGGATGGCACAGGCTGGGTTGGGTGGCACTGGGCCAAGCAGGAGGTGAAGCCAACAGCTTGCCACTGCTCCCACAGTAGGTGTGGTATCATTAACAGCAGAGGTCTAAGAACAAACGAGTAATCTCCCTTTCAGCCCCAGTAATTTTGTCTTTCATAATAATAATAAAATTAAAATCCCTTTGTGCTCCATTGCTGCATTTTGAAGGCCACTAAATGTCTCTTTGCTGAACTAGGTAATCTTTAAAGTCCCTTCCAACCCAAACCACTCTAGGATTCAGTATAGCCTATCACCAGTGTGGCTCCAGCTGAATCTAAACTCACCTGTGCTCACAAGTGTTGTGCATCAGACAGCAGGGATGTCCTGAGGTGCCATCAGGCACAGGAAGCCCAAGGGGGAGATTTGATGCTCAGTTCAAAACCTCTGAGCCCCAGTTGAGAGCTTTTAAGTATCTGACCACTTTTTCTCACCTGATCTGGAAAAGCAGCAAAGCAACTTGTCCAGTGTTAAACACACCAGTAGTTTTGCTTTGATTGGCAAAGCCTGTGACCACCAGATGCATTCATTTTTAGGTGTCCCAATTTTAAGAAGATAAAAATAAAACTTATTCTATTTAAATAATTTGGCAATTCATTTAAATCTTCCAGGAGTAGAGGCCAAGCTGTACAGCTTGTGTTAAAAGAAAGAGCTGTAGAAGTGCAAGGACTTTTTTCCTTCAGGGAAAAAAAAACCCACCATTTTCAGATTGCTATGACAAGTTTTTATGTATTTATCTTTTCCTTCCCCGCTGATGTGTTGGAGATAACTAATAAGCTGGTAAGGCTGATTATAATAGATCCAAAAATAAGACTCAGAGAGATTCCCCACAGCCCATATCCGACAGGTCTTGTCACTTGGATGCATTTGTGAAAAGCTGGTTTGTCTCTCAGATGACAGATGCTTTGATGAGCTAATCATCTCATTTCCGTGAACTGCACATCTGTAAAAACAAAAGGGGATGAGACTCGAACAAGTGACTAAGCCCTGTTCTTGTTTGCATTGTTTCATTGCTGTTATTTGAGTGGAGCTGCCGTGCCCCACGCCAGCTGACAGGTGATGTGACACGTGCTATTCTGAGCAGATGACTTCTCTCTGGGATTCTGCTCACCACAAAGCCCAGAAGAGTTTTTTTTGCCCACACCCTGTTGGTCTCTGACACCCCAGGAGCAACCAGCCTTGGCTCAGCCAACCTCTCCCCTCGAGAATGTGATGCTCCAGCTTAGGAGGCAGATGGAAAGGGCAAAGCTGAGAAGGCAACAGCGCTGCAGAGGTCCCTGGGGGTGACAGATGCTCTTCTCCATTTCCTGCTCCAGTGGCCCGTTCATCCCTGCTGCTGGGTCTCCAAATGGCCACAAGCAGCAAGAGGGTCCTCCTTGTGCTCAACACACGTGGGGCAAGGGCTGGCCAGGGGAGAGGGGTTGAGACCCTGCCACAACTTTTCTGGCAGGGCCATCAATTTTGTGAGGTCACCTAGTCCAGGAGGCAGCAGCTCTCTCATCCATGTCAGCTTGGGCAGAAGCTGGATGCTAAACAGGTGGTTTCCTGCCTTTGTTAAGGCCAAGCCACCATTTCCCATTATTTTTTCAGTGTTTATGCTCAGCAGCCAGTGAGGTACAAAGATGAACAACCTCTCTGAGGCTTTCTGTCCTTTTTCTGTGCTTTTTCTTTGCAGTGAGGCACATTTAAACTGGAGTACCAAGGGTTCTGAGTTCCCATGGACTGCAGAGGAACTAGGGGCTGTTCAGTGGCTCAGTCCTGATGCTGAAAGTCCTCACATCCATCCTGTGCATCAAACCCTACAGCCCATGTACTCATCCTAGAGAAGGATCCCAACAAAGAAATTTAGTGTGCAGTAACTGATTTACCTTTGCTGTCCACCTCTGGCTAATTTAGATGAAATTTGCTGTATGTACCTTACCAGTCATGTTTTCCTGGTTTTCCTCTTTAATTTTGTGGTTCTAGGTTTCATTCCCTGGTTTCAATGTTTTCTGAACTATAACAAAATAGATTGTAACTATGTCAATCTGCCAGTATGATTATCTGAATCAGGAAGTTTGTTTTTTCTTTAGTTTTTTTCTGCTGTTTTTTTTTTAGGTTTTTTTTTTAGTTTTTAGAGCTGTGATAAAGGAGGGACAGATAAAGATCCTTGAGAGAGGAATATGCCCAGCTACAGAGGCTGCAAATGCTCAGAAGTTTGTTTCCTTTTCTCAGTTCAAACATGAATTTATGAGAAGGACACACTGTATGTCCCCCATCTCTGCCTGTCCAGAGCCATTTATTTCAAAGCAAGAAGTTTTTCTTGCTCTGAAGTGGAAGTTTAAAAGGAAATTATCAGGTACTTTCTAAACCAGTTTTGCATCTTTGTTGCTGTTTTATCTGTAGTAATTTGAAATACTGGGGGTGAAACTCTTTTTTCTGCTGGAATGCCAGCAGAAAAGTAAAGCCCAGCTTTAACCCTTGGGCTCCTCTTGTCATAGTTTTGTACATCAGGATTGTGTTCTGTGGGCTGAAAAACTTCCTTGCACTTCTCTGGCAGATATGAGGGGAATTCAGGAAGTGTGGCTTTGCCTGACAGTGGACACAGAGCTCTGAGGGTGTTTTTGCAGGGCCAGGGTGTTGTGAAGGGAGCTGGCAGAGCTGATGGGGTGCAGCCTGTGGGTCTGTGGCTGTTCTCTCCCTGCTCTGTCTTTGCAGGTGCTCTGGGCTGTGTTTTCCTTTGGTGGGGGTTGCAGAGGAGCAAGAGGAGCTCGTGCTGTCCTTACTGAGGTGTTTCCAGGCTGAAAATTCAACATTTATGCATTAGCCAAGGTTCCTGGGATGGGGTGCTGGTACAGGACTATCGCAATCTACAAAAATGAGTTGCATGGTGAGCAACCAGCCTTGGTGAGTCTCCTCCCTCCGTGTTCATGGATCAGTCTTGGAACATCACTCAGTGATGGCTTTTTCTAAGCAAGTGGTTCCTGTCCTTTTTTTCCTCTTTTTTTTTTTTCCCTTTTTTTTTTTTCCCCCCCTTTTTCTTCTCTTGTCTTGGTTAGATGTATCAACAACAGAGGATGGGAACCATGCCATGGGCTAATGCTGCTCCCAGGCAAGAGTTAAAGCATGGCCATTCCCCTTTTCCATTTCCTAACTAACAGCTTCAGACCTCAGCATCTATCAAAATAGATGCTGGAGCCAAAAGCTAACAAAGGTGGAAATGATCTCTGCAGGGCAGGCTGCTGTTTCCTGTGATCTGGTCTCAAGCCAAGCAGATATAGCTCCAGCTTCAGCCCCTGCTTGTGCTGGAGATGTTTGCAAAAAGCTGCCACTGTACCCAAGGCTGGAGCAGCCCAGGGAACTCTGTGCAACGTGAAAACAAAACAAAACCAGGAAAGAGAAGATGTCCCACCTAGAAGTGTGGGTTTGGACTGAATATGCATAAAAGGATGTTATGGTTGTGGGTTGCAAGGGTCACCTGTCCCTTGGGAAGCAGCTTTAGAAGGGAGATAAAAGTCTGCAGGAACAAGAGTTTGGTGGAGCTACATCTGAGCTGCAGAAATGCAGGGAAAGGCAGCTACTTCTGATCCCTGAAGAGTGTGATGTGAGAATGCCAACCCCATTTAAGGACAGTGGAAGCTACTGGGGTTAGGAATTCCAGCTTTGTGCATACAGGTTTCTGCACTGAGAAGAGAAGCAGAGCATCTCAATATCCAGAGCACCTGAAGGGCAGGTATATAAGTCACCCATGTCATTGTATCTGCAAAGGGTTTGATATTGACAGAATTTTACTTATGGCTCTTGCCCTAATGCAGTTGAAATCTCCTTGAGTTTGAAAAGTGCTCTGAGATCTTAAGATGGATTGGTCTTTCTAGAAAGACAAAACATTGCTATATTCACCTTCTTTTTAAAACCTTTTATTATAATTGCTCTCTGTGAGCACCAAATTCACTGAAAAAAAAAAAAAGTATAAAGCATTAAAAAGTCATTGCTGTCTGTCTCTTTTCCCCCACAGATTGCTGAAGTTTCTCAATTTTGTACTCAGTTTCCATCACTTGGGAGACACATACATCAAGCCAATAGGATCCATAAATATTCTTAATCCCATTTTGCTGGCAATTTTTTCTTGCTTTAATCTAATGCAAATGGGATCCCAATTCATATGAGAAGCCACGCTTCTGCCTGGCTGCCTTGTTAGCAGTGCCCCCCCAAATGAATCACACTTATTTCATGTTTACATGATCTCTAGACTTTGAAACCCTCTAAAGGCACCCCATAATACACCCTCAGTTTCTACCAGTTTGCAGGCACTGGAGGAAATACTGGAGGCTGTTCAGAACAACAGCCTCAAGGCAGGGATCGGGGTGTACTGGAGACTCATCTGGCAGTGCCAGAAAAAGGAAACTCTAAGTTTTGGGAGGGTTTCTCCCAGGCCCTGTGGGCATGGGGGTCTGGTAGCGTTGTGAGGGTTGGAGCAAGGGGGATCAGCCAGAATTCAGCTGCAGCTCCCAGCCCTGAGCAGGGCTGGTGCCTCAGCCCGCTCCCCAAAGGTGCGTTCTGTGCATGGCAGGACATGTCACCCTCATTAAGCTCCCCAACGTCACACAGATCTGGGGCTGGTGATTTGCTTCTGGGACCACTGCCATGCCTCGGGGTGCTTGACGAGAGGATTATTTTTGTTCTTTGCAGAAGACACTGTTTTCCAAATGGATCATAAAAAGAAAAAATGTGCTCGTAGGTGTTGAAAGAGCAAATGCTTTTGCATTTGACTGCACTGTGCTTTTTCTGGTTTCTCTGCTCCTTGGAAGCAAATGGGGGCTTTCATCAGGATTTTAAATCCTTTGTCCTTGTGGACTGGCTTTGTCCACATAACTGCAGCAAGGAGATTTTGAGGGGAAGGCAATTGAAGCAGTGTACAATGATTCACAGAACAGACCGTGTGCTCCCTCAGCCAAGTTTTGCCTTTTACATTTTCCTGGGTCTTTTTGGTTTTGGTATTCATGCTCTCACAGCACCCCCCACCCCCTGCCAGGGGTTTCTAGAGCTCCATTAGGACAGCAGCTGTGCCTGGTTTGAAGCTCATTTCATCTGTTCTCAGAGATGCTGGTGACCCCCTCTGTGGTATTCTGGGGCAGCCTGACATGCCATGTCCTGTAAATCCTGTTCTGCATTGATGCCTTTGCTACACAAAAAATTACATCCTCAAGGGTGGTATTTGGCAATACAGGAGAACTGGAGAAGGCTGTGGAAGCAATGGCCTCCTAAAGCATTCTGTCCTGCTCACATCAAACCCTCAAGGCTCCAAACCCAGTTTTGGTTTTTTTCATAGAAGGGATTTTAGAATTTGATGCCTGAATAATTGCTGTGATAAGTTTTGTGCTTTCCGCAGCACTTTTCAGTAGTGCAGGAAAACGAAAAGCTTAAAATCCATTTTATTATTTTTTTAAGAAAGGCCTCAATATTCTCAGGATAGGGAGTCAATTTTCCAGCCACTTCTGAGACTGGTGGTAACTTGCTGATTTTCTGGAAGTGACATTTGGTGTCTCCCAGAGGGCTAAGGCACACAGTGATACCCTCCTACCCACAGTGCTCTTTCTCTGCTCTGTGCTACCAGAAACCCTCCTGGACCCATCCATGCCTGTCCTGGAGGTTGCCTCTGCTGCATGCTTTTTTCCATGCCTCTGGCTTTTAGCTTGGGTTTCTCCAAGTCCTTCCCATGAAGTCCTGGGCACCTCCTTACACACTGATTTTGGAGGCTTGTGGCCCTGGTTTTCTGCACTGCAATGTTTGGATCCATTTGGAGATTTGATTGTTAGCTGCTCCCTATGGCTGGCCTGCTCTCCTACACCACAGGCTTCTCCTCAGCCACCAAATGTGCTGGTGTGTCATGAAATCCTTTCCCTGACTCATCCTTCTGATCCTTTTAACTGCCCACTCCAAAAACACACTGTAGGCTGGGATGAGGAGCTCACCCGGGCATGAGCTGTGCTGATGCCTTCAGCCAAGCCTCTCTGAAGCTTCTGGAAAGGAGATGGTGGAGACTGGGACAGGAGCTTGTGTCTCGTCTGCATGCTGAGGTGAAGTCCTGAACTTGCTGAACCAGAAGCCTTTGCCTTCACGTGCTGGGAGTGTCTGGGGAAAGGCTGAGTCTGGTGGTCAAACACTCTTCTCTACTGCTGGTGTCTTGGATATGGTGATATCTCTTCTTTTATTCAGTGCTTTCAAAAAGATCCTTTTTGTGAGGTCAACAAAAACAGTTTTTCATGTGCATTTTTCACACAGTGGAGGAGAAGGAGCTGGTGGGGCTACAGCTGGGGATGTCCTACCCATCACAAGCTGGGTCCCCACCAGGTACTCTGGAGGCTGAGCAGGCACTCAGTGAATGGCCAGAAGGAAATCAACATCCTCTGCCACTGGATATGCAGGGTTATCAAATATTTCCTGCTATTAAAACCCCACAGAAATGGAAACAGCAGCTTCAGAGGATTTTTTCTCTCCATCATTTCATTTTCCAACCATCTGAACTCTGGTTGCAGGGTCTATCTCTGGAGCAACCTTCCTCAGTTGGTGGATATTTGTCTCTTTTCCCCATGAATTCTTCATGGCACTGTTGATCTCCTGACTTAAATTTTGGTGCAGTTAAGGAAAGCAGTATCATCAAACTGTCTGAGCAGGAAAGTGATGATCAGTGACAGCCTGAATGTGTCATTTCAGCAACTTCCTTTGAGGTGTTTGCTACCTCCACAGAAGTTATTTGCAGACAGTTTTAGTTACTCTTTGACTTGCCCAAAGGGGAAAGAGTTGCTCAAAAATTAAAGAGGTTACTGGGGCCTGCAGAGATTGCCTCTTATTTCTGTGTGGTGGTGGTAAGTCCCACTTTCCCAGTCTGCAAAAAAGAGGATGTTCTTACCTGGTGGAGGTGGGAGGTGTATTGAGATGTGTGGCACGAGTGTGGCAGAGGGAAAGGTAAGCAGTGCTCTGCAGTGAGCCTAAACCACGTGGGGCAGAGATGGAGCAGAGCTGCCACTCCTGGAGAGGGCAGGACACAGCTGAGGTGCTCCTTGCTCCAAAACAAACTCAAAGGGGAGTGCAGCAAGCAGGCAGCCATCACTGGGAAACAACACTGCCTGCATAGAGGCATGTGTCAGGTGGGAGACATAAGTGACAAAGGAGCCTTGCAGAGAAGTGTTATTACTGGTGTCTGTGTTTGTGTGTCTGTTTATTTTATCTAGCCTTCAAACACTGTATTTGATTTTTTTTTAATTTTAAATACTTCTTGTGCCCAGCTTCAAAGTGACCTCCTGAGGTAATGGTTCAGATAATTCCTGGCAGAGAACAACTTTTGAGTAAAAGCTGGAGCCCCACAATGAGGCCTTGAAATATAAAGCCATCACTTCATTTTCCCCAGGTACCTGTGTGCCTGGAATACATCCTCCTTTTACTCCTTTGTTTGAACTCCAGAATGGGTGACAGAGTTATTAATTAAAACTGTGGCATGCACAAGGTTTGGAAAGGGAACAAGAAATGCAAAAAGCAGTGATTTCCTCCTCCTCCTCTCCCTCCCCTGCAACTTATTCTATTCTTGGATTTCCATGTGATATCTTGTCCTGCAAATAAAAAACCCAACCTACCTCCCCCATCCAGACTTACTTTGAGGAGGTTCTTGGGAACACCTTTTGCTTTGAACCGAATCATTGCTTTATTTCCTAGGTTTGAAGGAACCAGCAGAGACTTACCCACCCGTTCCTTGGATCAGGGGTATTGGCACTCTGCAAATACAACACAAAAATCCATGTAGGCAGTACATCCCTGGTCTGGGGATATGAAGCAAGTTCACAGAAACACCTTTTTCTTTGGGTTCGCAGCTGGTTTTGAGCCAATTGTGGCCACTTATGTTGCCTCCATCTAGGTCAGGCTCCTGAAGTGGAAAGGTGCAGAGCAAGTTACAGGTAAAATCAAGAATCTACTGTGGTCATATCCTCTAGACAACAGCTCAACAGTATCCAGTCTGGCATTCTCCAATGCTCTGCATCCCACAGAAAACCTTTTTTTGTAACCTCCTTGCTCATGCTCCCCATTGCTAAAGAACACTCCTTTCCTTTACTGGCCTGGGTGCTGCAAGGAAAAGTTCATTGTCAGTAGGGCTGTCATTTTAAAAAATTAATGCATTAAAAATGTTTCCTTCCTCTACAATAATGATAATTTTTTAGCTTCCTGCAGTGGAACATTTTCTTAATTGAATTCCTAATACGTTGAACATCTCTAAAAAGCATAAATGGCAATTTCATCTTGCTGGCTGCATTCTCCTAAGGGACACTCTTTGGGGACTGTTCATGACACAAAGACTTTTTTCCCCTCTCAAGGCAAAGTTTTAACAGCAGCCTTTGCTCACCAGCCAGCATCAGCCCTTGTTCTCAGTGTGGTGGGTTCTTTGTGGGAGGTGAGCTCCTGTGTCTGTCCCAGGGTACAGCACAGCTCTGCAAGAGCTTCATCACCACTGGGCTGCCTCTCCAGCAGGTTCAGCAAATCTTCTCCTGCTTATACGAGCACAAATCCTGCCAAGGACTTGCTTGCACCATTCCCTTGCCAGGTGTGTTCTGAGGCTGGCAGGATCCTGATGGGAGGCCTGTTTCACCATGCTCTCCATCCCTAAGTGCATCCAGAGACATCTCTGATTCTTTTAGGTGCTTAGGAGCTTTGCAGAGTCAGTAAAAGTGCCTTTGGTGGTGTTACAGTTGCCTTGTCTCATTGGAAATAAGATGAATGGAAAGAGAGAGGGGAAAACAAAGGGAGGATGGGAATGTGCAGAACTCCCCCAGATCATGTGCCATGCTGGGTCATTTCCTCTGGCAGAGGTTTCCTCCATGATTACTTTGTAGTTGGACTTTGTACCTATGTGACTATGAATGAAGCATTTTCATTTGAAAAGTTATTCCTTTGGTCTGGCAGAAAGGTAACAAATTTGGAGGGGAGGGGGAAACCAGAAAATGTACTGGGAATTAATCTCTTCATGGGAGGTCTGAATTCTTCCCTCTCCTCTGAAGGTCAGTGTCCATCCTAAGCTCAGCTGCACCACACATCCAGCAAAACCTCTCTCCCTTGGTATCCGGCTTCATTGTGGTTCCTGTTATCTCTTCCCTCCCAGGACAATTGCACTGCCCTGGGCTGCTCACGAGGGAAGGGAGCCCCACAGGCAAACCTCTTGGGCATGGGAGAGTCCTGGTGGAAAGCTGTTTGTGTGCAGTGGGAAGATGCCTCTCTCAAAATGACTCTGCAATCTTCTGCTATGATCCACCATCAGTGTGGCAGCAGGCAGATCAAACTTGCTGGCTAACAGAGAACAGTTTTTTACCCCTAAAAAATGATTGAGTGCAGCTGTTTAGAAATAAAGCACTGATTATCCACATTTCACACCAGGTCTGTGGGCCTAAGTGTGTGCAAGAGCACCTTGAACTCCTAGGGCTAAACACATCATAAGTTGTACCGGGGAGTGATTGGACAATTTCAGTCTTCAGTGGTGATTTTGCAGAAAATGCACTGTACTGAAGATGATTTTCCAGCTGGAATAGCACAGGAATGCTCTCCTAAAACACTGAACATGCCTGGTATTTTTAACTTAAAATGGCTGCTCAAAATACAAGGAAGAGTGTAGGTAATTAGGCCCCTGATCACTTAAAATTAGAGCATGTGGCTCAGAGAGCACAGCCCAAATCAATGAGAGCACAGCACTTAGCTAAAGGCATCTCTAAAAACAGGTGCTATGAAGTGGAGGAAAGGTCTAGAGACCTTTCAGCTCCCATCTACAGAACAAAACTCTTCCCTTTTGTGGTAATTTTAATATTTTTCTAGTGACTTTGATATGCTATGTAGAAGAAATAAGAGATAACAAACACCAAACCATCTCCAGCTTCAGTGTTGTGTTTTCCAACTGCCCCCCTTTTCCCTGATCACACGTATGAAATGAAAGGCACATTTTATTCAATGCCAGAGCAGACCAAAAGCTCTCAGTGTGTTTTATATCTGTTCAGTTAGTAACTTAAATTTAAAAATGTACAAAGAGATGGTGGCTGCAACTCAGCCAGGTCACTCTGACAGTGATCTGTAGGAAAAGCTAAGCAACCTGCTATGGGTGTCAGAGGAATAAATTTCTTATCTCAAAGAGCTGATCCATAAAGGATTGATGATTCAAACCCTGCTCTCAGACAGGTCATTTTTGCTACAAAATGTAAGTGTTTTATTAGCATCAGAACATCCCAGGGATTTACTGAGCCTACAAGAAGCCCCAGGTTATCAGCCCAAACTTCTCACATTAAAGGGAAAGCCCAAAAAGAGTCTCAGTGTCACAGGCTGGGGTCCTGCATTAAAAGCCAAAAAAAAAAAAAAAAAAGGGAAAACACATTTAAAAAAAAAGTCTACAGCTGAGAATTTTCAAAGAGTGATCAAACCCCCTGCAACCAGAGGAAGAGACTGACATGACTCTTAACTCCAGTTCTCTGGCTCAGACCCTAAGCAGTTGAGGTCAAATTCTTAATAGAGAAGGTGAATGACAGATTCCAGATTTTCAAGTCAGTCTGCCTCCTGACATTTTCTGTCGGTGAAAATAAGTAGCCTTTCTCTACTTCTAACAAAAATCTCTTCCCTGGCTCTCCTTGACGGTTTCCTCTCCTGTCTCCACCTCCAGAGATGTCTGAACAGTATAATTTCCTTTTATTTTTAGCCATCTTTCATAATTGAAAGTATCTCTGTAACAAATAGAAAACGTTCCCATGAATTCCTCAGAAGGCACTTAGAGCAAGCGATTTATGAGAATGAAATATTTAATGGGGTGTTATACCTGTGAACTTGGTGACACCAGCACATCTCAGCAACAAAATTTTCATGACATCAGGGTGTATGGGCATGAGACTTTCATCTCCCTAGCTTCTATGGTGCTCCTCTTTTGGGGTCCGTCCTGGCCCTGGCCTGAGGGGTCTGTCAGTCAGTGGCAGGTGAGCTTTGGGAAGCAGTGGCTGCTCCTGCTCCCAGAGTTTCCAGTTCTTCCTACTGAGGACCCAAAACTGCTGCCAGGGGCAAAGCTGATGTTTCTCACTTATCAGAGCACACAGGATGACTGCAACACCCTCCAGAGACCCAGCCACATTCACAGGCAGTTATTCATCTCATCTCTGCTAAGAATCACTTGGATTCAGATCCAGAGTCCTACCAGCTCCTCAGCTGCTCTTCCAGAGCAGATGCCTGTGGAAAAAGATGACACAGGAGCTCCTTCAGGTCTCCTGCATACATGCTGCCCACACACGTTTGCACTCAGGATCTTTCTGAGGCATCATTTTTGCCTTTGTATTTAATAATTGAAGGGTTTTTCATCTCTGGATTAGCTCACCTTTTCTCAGGCCTATTCTGTGCTCCCATTTTGATGCTCAAGGAGACAGACCCTGCTCCTGCTCATCCTCAGCAGTTCAGCTGGATTTTTGCCTTGACCTGAGGAGCTACAGCAGGAGCAGTTCAAAGAAAGTGGAGGAGGAGAAGCAGCCCTTCCATGGCCCACAGTGAGGCAGGAGTTGATTCAGTTTAATGTAGCTACTAAAACTGACCCTGAGGATCCAATGTTTTAATTGCATCCACTTCACAAATCAAGCTCTCTCTAATCAAACTCTCCTTGTGACTCACCCTAGCCCAGAGCCAACTGCTGTGGAGATAAAGGAGACAAACCTCAGTTCTCTCTGCCTTTTCCCTTCCTAACCAGCCAATAACATCTCTTTCATATGTGCCCCCTTCTAGGCTGCTTCCCCTCACCCCCCACATGTCACTGCCCTGTCCCCTGCCACCTCCCAGATGGCTCATGCATCTCACAGCACCCTGGTGGAAAAGGTGCAAGGAACCCTGTTTTAGCCTTTAAATTAAGGAAGCCCCTAATGAGTACATGGGCATCAGCCTTGGGGGGGGCTCCTGTGCTGCCTGTGTCAGCCCTTCATGGTTTTCTCTTGCTAAAGCTGTGGAGGAGAGTTTTCAGCACACTGCATCTGTCTGGGAACCATAACCCCACTGGAATTTATGAATCATTATGAATCACGTTGCCAGGTACAGGGAGGATTATCCGTGTGTGATCTAATAACTACCGGGCCTTTAATCACCTTTGGTAGGTTCTGAGCACGTTGCATGACAAGCCGCAGAACTGACCTTTTAAGGTGACACCACAAAAAGGTGTTTCTCTCATAGGTCTTTCCTTGCCTGGCTTGTTTAGAGCATCCCTGTGAGCAGCAGGACCTCCTGGCCTGGCAGGAGCAGGAGGCAGTGCTGTCCCTCAAGGGTTCTCCAACTTCAGAGCAATTTCCCACTGGGATTTCTGCACTGATTTCAGCATCAAGGAAAGGAACTGAGTCTGAATTTTGCACGGGGCTGTTGTGGCAAGGTGCCATAGACACTCAAAAGCCAACATGGTCTCCCAAGAAGCCTGGAAAGGTTCTGGCACCCCAGAGGAGACATGGCTGGGCCTGAGCTGTGACTGTGACCCAGCCCCACGGTGTGTGTGGGGGTGATCTGTGTGGGGTCAGAGCTGCCAAGCCCCTGCCATTTGTGCATCCTTCATTCACTCACACCCCAAGGGAAACATTTTTCTCCTGTGAAGAGCTGCCTCTGTCAAGAGAATATAAATTATGAAGAAAACGAAATGCCCCTTTCCTGTCTGTGGTGGTCCTTTCCTGTTGCCCCCCAGCAGCACAGCAGCTGAGGTGAGTGCCACCAGCACAACATTCTCAGCAGCCTCGTGTGCTGATCTTAGCTTACCCAACACAGATACATCTGCTGTGTGAGCACAATTGCATTTAATTGCTGAGATAAATTTAAAATAATTGCCTGGGTAGCATTCACCCTTCCAGGGGTGTTTGGGGATGAGCAGGGCTTTTCTGGGTAACCCCATGCTCTGCCCAGTCACTGGCAGCAACTTTTCCAGACAGCCAAAGCACAACTGCTGCTCTCAAATGCTTCCCCACGGCCCTTGGAGTGGTTTCAAGTGAAAAGCAGAATGGCGACATTTTAAATGTTGCCTCCCACACAGTGTCTCTCTTCAGCCTCCGCTGCCACTTGCTGTGGGTTCAGAAAACTCTGGTGGATCAGTCTACCCCCGGAAAACTGTGGGTTTGCTAAAATAGAAGCATTTTTGCAGAAGGCAGTGATTTGGATTAATGTTTTGCCAGCACACATCTCAGGGACTTGCAATTTGTTTCAGCATTTTGTGTTTTTATTTTATTTTAGATTTAGTTGTCTTGTAGGCAATGCTACCAAAACAGAATATTTCAATGTTTGTAAATAATTTTGGTGGGAGGGGTGGGGGGAAAACCGTTATTTTCAAATACATTTTGAAATGCCAAGATTCCCTGCCCAGCAGTAGTCTCATTTTGCTCTCATCTCACGGTATCAGCTCTGGTTACATAGAAGTTAATGCCACTGGGAAAGGACCTGAATGTCTTTCCCACTAATACGCTTTACTTTCAGGATGGTGAATTATTTAAAATGCTTTCTCTGGCCTTAGTCTGTCCCAAGTCACAATCTCATATTTTGTTAATGTCAGCCTCATAATCGATTATTCCTTTTCTGGTAGCAGCTGGCATCTCCTGACAAGGACCAAGGTGCAGTTGACACCTTCCTGGGAGGTGATGGAGAACAGGGCAGATGGAGGCTGCTGTGAGGTACCAGCTCAGCTGAAGCTGGGAATGTCCATGACCTTCACAGCCCAGGGTGAGTTGGAAGAGAGCAAAGCCAACAACTGAGCAGAGAATTACACCAGCCAAGTGAAGCCAACCCTGGGGTTGGTGGATCCTAGAGAGAAAGCATGGGACAAAACAGGAAAAGACTTTTCAAGACAATGACATTGGAAATGCCTTGGTAAATGCTGTTTTCTGGCACCTGGGAAACCTGCTCAGTAGTTACAGCAGGAAAAAAGAGTAAGGAATAGTGTGTCCAGTGGAAATTCCTGCAGCTCTTGGCTCAGCAGAGCAGAATTATTGGAGACTGGAGCCTGCTCAGGACACTGGAGGTAATGCCTCCACCCTTGCAGGAAGTGGGATCTTGAGTGGTGAGCTTGGGATGTCATTAAAATGCAACTCCTGCAGCAGCACAGAGCCCAGAACTCCCTGCTGAGCAGTTTCATCATGCTGCAAGCTTTAGAGGGCAGGTGCCACCTACTAAATCACCCAAACCACTTCCTGCAGCACCTGTATTTAACTCACATCTCCTGTCCCAATAGTGGCTATACCCATGTGCAAAGTGCTGGATCTGCAGCATACGTTGCCATTGGGAGGGATGCAGGAGGAGTAACACACAGGAGTAACCTCTGTGCCCTCACTGTGGGCAGAACCAGAGCATGGCCCATACTGGAATGCACTTCTCCAGCACTTGGCCAAGCCTAATGGATGACCACAGCTCCTGGACACAAACTGGAAGACAGGCAGAGACATCTCTTGGGCTGGCTGGAACCTTCAGTGGGGAGGAGGACTATGACCCTCCCTGCTCACTCCTCAGCTTGCTCTTTCTCAAGGGCTTCAGGAAGCTGCAGAGGTTCTGAGATTTTTCTTTTCCCCTTTCTTGAAAGTGTGGCTAAAAATAAAGGGTGTGTTGAAACCAAGCCCAGCCCAGAAAGCAGAGTGTGTTGGTGTGATGCAAACCAACACCTGGGGCTGTGAAGCATCCTGGGGGAGCTGGCACCCATCTGGCAGAAATGTTCTCTCTTTCTCCGCGCTCTTTCTTCGGCACCTTGTCAAAGAGCACACAAGATGCTGAACCTTAAGTACTCTTGTTTGAAAATGACCTAAACATGTTGTTCTGGTTATGAGGAGAAGAGAACAAGGAGAGGACAACAGTTTTCATTTGTAAAACTATCTGGGACCCCTGAGCTACTGCTGTGCTCTCTGGTTTTATTTCCTTGCTGAAGGTTTCTAGAGGTGGATGGTAGAACACAGTGATGGCAGATACTGCTTGGAGGTGGTAAGACCAGGATATTTCTGAGGTTTTGCCCCTGGCAGGTATAAATAGGCCAGCAGACAAAATACAGTTCACAGGGGTGAGTTCTTGGACAGGGTCCAAGGGAAAGGAGCTCCTTCAAGTGTCATAAAACCATGGAACTTAAGCTTAGAGCCTGTAAGGAAGACTGCTGTGTCTCCTTAATTACAGGTTGTCCATGGCTGCACAATGTGGACATGCCAGCCCCACAGTGCCACCTCACTCACACCCTCACTGCAAGTGTGTGGGCAGGTCTTGGGGTGAGATGGGGGGTCTCCCCTGAAAATGGGGCACTTATAGGGACTTTGTACAGTGAGAGAAGTCATAAAACGTGCATGACCCTACCATAGACCCCCAGAGGAGGCATCCAGCCAGAGCGGAGGGGACTGGGGCAGGGTGGCCATTAATGTGTCAGTCCATAGACAGCCTAAGGACTACAGCTACCATGGATTAAGGGCTATGGTGGACTTGGTCCTCTCCAATGGGATGGAGACTGGCATTTGGTAAGAAGGGGATGTGCCCCTATTGGGTTCAGTAAATTGCTTGGTAGTACCGTGATCTTGGAGCAGCTCTGATCCTCCCTTTGAACAGGCAGGAGAGGCTGTGTGCAGCCACAGGGATGAGAGAATTACCCTGGGACACAAAAAGGGCCCAGAGTTGATGGGTAAAGGTAGCACAGGTGGGACAGAGCATGAACAAGATGAGTGCTGTGAGCTGCATTGGTCTGCAACATCCTACACAGGGGCACCTCTTGGGCACAGCATCCCAGCAGCAAGCTGAGAGGCAGTAATTCTCCTCTCCTCCCTGCCTTCTTCATCCCCAACAGCTTTGGCAGGACTGGAAAATGGTATCCTCCAAGCAAGCTGAGTCAGAGAGGCATGAAGGTGGAAGGAGGGCTGTGAACTCCAGGAACCAAACGGGCTGTGACTCCAGGGGCAGCTTCTCAGGGAAGGGCTTCCAGGGACAGCCCAGCCAGTGATGTCTGTGGTCACCAGCCAGAGAAAAAGCCATCAGTGCTGCCAAAGCCCTGCATTAAGCTGCCCTCCCCTCATTCACGGCCCTTGCTGATGTAAGTGCAGGGCTGGAGGCAGTTTGTTCCTCCAGCCCTGTCCTGCTCATCGGGAGCCAGAGCAGGAGCTGCTCTCACAGAGGGACCCTGCAAATCCTGGCATGAATGCCTGGACCAAGAGCCGTTTCCCAGGGGGATCGGGGTGGATTGGATAATTAATCACAGCTTGTCTGGGGGAGGATGAGGAAGTCTGAATAAAGGTGTTAACGGCTCTTAAAGGCTTTCCTGGTTCGCAGAGGGTGCTGCCTCAAACAGATTATCTGGAAATATTATTAGCTGAAGTGGGAAAGGTTGTTGGGGTTTTTTTCTCCTCCTCTAGGCTCCTTGCAGCAACCCTAAATCTGCTTGAGCTGAGGAGACAGGTTTTATTGTGCAGAGGGAGGTGGGGGAGAGGTGCTGGCTGTCAGTGGGTCAGCAATTAATTGGTTTATTCCTTTCTCACGGTTATTTTCTAACCAACATCGGCTAAAACCCCAGTGCCCACTTTGTCCCAGCTCAGCAGACAAGAACCACAGGGATTTGTACTGGGGGGGACCCCAGGCCACGAGATTGGCTTTGCAGGGGCTGCTGGGAGGTCCCTTGTCCTGCCAAGCCTGTTATCTGGTCTTAGGAGGAGGATGTGATTAGTGTTTGCTGCCATGGGATGTCAGCTGAGGGATGAGAACTGTGTGCCAAGGGGAGGAGAGAGCTGCCACGGGTGTATGGTGAGTGAAAGGAGAGACTGCCCTGTTTGCTCCAAAGGAAACTTCCCTTCAAATGTGTCTGTGGCCCATTAGTTCAGACAAATGCTCTTGTTCAGCCCTGTGGTACCTTCTCTCCTGGCAGAAGTGACCCTCAGTGAGGGTGGGCTCTCCTCCATCTGCTGCTGCCATCTGGGAAATAATTTCTGATTAATCCAGCTTTACTGAAATGACATTCCTGCCTACCTGTGGCTTTGTTACCATTCTAGAGCCTGTCCAGGTCAGAAACAGTGGGTGCCATCAAAGCAGAAACCTTGTGCCTGCCAGCTCCAGCTCAACCCAGCCTTTGCCACCAGTCCTGCTGCAGTGAGTGGTGGGGCTGTGCAGGCACAGCTGTGCCAGGCAGTGGGGCCTGCTGTGAGCACAGTAATTGCTCTGATGGTGCACTTTGGGCTGAGAAATTGCCTTTCAGGCCACAGCAGGGATAGAGAAAGAGCACAGTCTGAAGGATTTCAATAGTTGTATCTTGGCATCATTCTGGCTCAGAGAGAAATGCAGAAATTTTGAGTCCTAGAAAGGTGATGGAGTGGGGACTGTGGAACTGCTGGTGCAGGGCAGTCCCCTCTCTGAGCCTTCCTGGCCTCCACAAGGTGTGCTGGGCAAGTGGGAGAACCCCTCCATGGGTTAATTTATGTGAAATCACATTGTCCACAGGGTGCATTCCCTGTTGCAGTGCTGCTGCTTCCCTTCCTATTTACTTAATAGGAATTAGGGACTCTGAGCAGAGTCCCACAGGCTGCTTTCTTCATGGTTGCACTGATTTCCAACAACTGAGCTAGCCCCAAAGAAAGCCTAATTAAAGCAGCACATTTCCAGGTCTCTCTTTTTCCTTTACAGATGACTGTCCCTTTCACACACACAACACAGCGAGCCCAAATCTGATCCCCATTCAACCTGCAGGGCTGACAAGAGAAACTGAGTGCCCAGCTCTCCAGAGCTCAACTCCAGAACTACAGGATTCACCAAAGCCCTTCAAGCCAGCCCATTCCCTTTCTCTTGACTCAGGGCTGGAAAGATCAGCAGGTACGGAGAATCCATTACAAAGAACCAAACAATCCCCAGTGCAGCACTGCTAGCTCCATAAGCACTTCTCCAGCTTCTGGGAGACTGCAGCAGCACTCCCTGGAGCAAGCAAACACAGGTGGTGCTGGTATGTGTCTGGAAACAGCCCAACAGTGACAGGAGGCTGAAATTTCTGGTTGTTGGGGCCCTTCCTCTCTGCCATGGGACCTCTCACCAAGCCCTGTGGTTTCCCAATGTCTGTCCCTGGTGGGCCAGGGGCTCTGGGCTCAGTGATTTGAAGGCAGTGTTGGCAGAGCAGGGAGATAATCTGTTTCCTGAGTTAAAATTGCTTCTTCCTCCCAAAGAGTCCTTCAGGATTCACAAGGCTGTTAAGAGCAGAGGGGGATTTGGCTGGCCAGCCTGCAAGGCAGTGGTGGGATGGAGGGGAAGGGAGCAGGCGCTGCCTGGGCAGGCACTGGAGGCAGCACATTAACCATGGGAAGGGAATGTTGGCCAGGGGCTCCAGGGAAAGCAGCACACATTGTTGAGGAGCTCCTGTGGGCTCATACTGAACCCAAGAGCTGTGTCCACACCCAACAGTGCAAGATTTTTATCCAAGGGCTCCTGGAGAGCATGGAGCAGGCAGGAAAGGGACAGGCTCTGATGTTGGAGTGGTTACTGTGTTAAGTTAATCCAAAAGCAAAGGGCCAGGGTTTCTGGTCTGCAGTGAAAGCTCTGAACTGAGCCAAGCTCCTGCATGTTCAGGCATTCCTTTTCTTCTTGTAGGATGTTTCTGGTATCACATTTCTCATGGAAATCAGACATGTGGTCAGGAGGGTGGCACACTGAACCTGGCAGTGCTTGAGGAGACAGATTGTTGCTCCAGGAGGAGTAACTGCACCAGGGGCTTGTCACAGGCATCTCCAGCCATATTCCCCCTGTGCCCTTCGATTCCTTCAGCCTTTACCTCTGCAAAGCAAGCTGGGTTGGAGCCACTGGGACTGAATGCATGCAGCTGGTGGTCTTGCGTTGCCCACTGCAGTACTAGATGTGCACAATGGCCACGATGGAGAAGAGACCAGCCACTGGTTCTTGCCTTGAAAAGCCTCCTGCTGCCAGGCAAGGACCAAGGCTCACACCCCAGCTTACGTGTCATCAATAACCTCTCCTGCTGTTAAAATTGCCTTGTGTCTCTTAATCATAAAAGGCTTATTTTCCCACACTGGAAAATGAATTCAGCACCGTTGGCAAAGCTGGGGGCTGGGAAGTTTTAATTACTGTTTGTACAGTGCTCTGGGGCTCTAGGGTGAATGGTGCTGGAGGCCTGGGAAGGGTTATATTATATATTAGCAGTTACTTATATTTTATTTTATGTGTGAGTTCTGTGGTCTCATGAGCAGCTCCTTCCTGATGGCCCTGCAATGGGGCTTCCTAACACAAGCAGTACAAATCCCCCTCTCCTGTCACAGTTACTGCTGCAGAGCATCACTGCAGAGTGAAAGGGGGTCCAATGTCCACCTACAGCCAAAATAAACTCAACCAGAGCGTGCCTGTGAATACCTACCTGCTACACAGGGAAGAAGAGCCCTGAAGATCTCCTCTCACAAGGCTTTTCCCATTAAAACATCTCTTCCTCAGGCAATTCAGCCAGATTCTGCATTACGCTTCCTGCCCCTTCCTTGTTCAGAACAACCCCTTCTTAATTATAATCCATCAAATTCCTCTACCCTCTACCTGGAAAAAAAAAAAAAAAAAAAAAAAAGGGATTTGGGGACAAGGAACAAACACAAAGTCATAAGTCTATTTTCGTGGGAAAGGAAATCAATCCAGCACCCTGCTGGGAGCCCTGCTTTGCCTAAAACCTGGCAAAATGCAGCCTTGAGAAGTTAAGGCTCTTAGCAGGTGAGCACTACAAGAGCTCTATTAAGCACAGCTCAGGTCTTTGTGGTCAAGTGTTCCTGCTGCACCCGGTGCTCCTCGTTTGGCACAACAGGGCACTCGTGGTGCACCCTCTGCTCAGGGGACAGGCTGCCCAGCAGCCCCTCACAGGCCAAAGCCAGGGCTTTGGAAAAGGATTTTGCAGAGGGATAATAGTGTTTTTCAGGCAAAGTTCTGGAAAAAGGACACATTAGTTATCAATTAGCGTGTGCCTGTATGTGTTCAGCTGCAGGCATGTGATGGTGCCTAGGCTTGTGATGCCACCCACATGAAAATTAGTGAGAGAATATGATCACTGTGACCTAACAGTTACTAGGGGTTTTTTTTCTCCACATTAGTGTTTTGGTGGCACACTTGGTTTTCTGACAGAAACTTCCGAAATATTCCACTCATTGCTTCAAAGGACAAAACCTGAGGTTAAAGTTAAAACTTGCCTAAGCTTACCAAATGCAAAATCCTCTCCAAAAGACATGCTTTCCCTCTCTAGCCATCTGCCACCTGGTGGTTCCTCCTACATGGTGGCTCCTGAGTTAGTGGGCAGCCCCTTGCTGCCTGTGCCAGGCATAGTGGGCAGGGCAGATAGCCTAGGGGAGACCCCCAGGGTGAGGGCAAAGCCCAAGAGTGACAGCACTGCAGTCACCACCCAGTGGGTGACATGCCAGCACTGTTTCTGATGTTTTCCTCACAATCTGGGATAGACAGAAGGCAGGAAGAAGTTTAGCTGAGCCTCTGTGCCCCTGAAGCTGCTGCTCGGGAGGGTTTTGTTCACTGCCAGGTCCTTCATGGCTTCTACTGCTGTGGCTTTCCCAGGGCAGGTGGCTGTAGCTTTCATGGGTTACCAGGCCCCATCACTGCAATCAGGCAAGGAGCACATTCTCCAGTCCTTCCAGCAGCACCAGAGTGTGTCAGGTGTGGTGGAGCCAGCCCAGCCTCACACCAGGGAAGGACAGAAAGGGACCAGGGTGACAATCCAGCTCACATCCCACCAGCACTTCCCCACTGCTGAGCAGGTGTCAGAGGAATGTATTTTGCAAGGCATTTGTTCAGTTTGGACTAACTCCTGTTCTCTCAGGATATTCTTCTCTTCAGCCTGCCTGGCATAAAGTGAGGAGGGATTCAGTGTGAAGCCACAGAAGCAATCTTGAGGAAGAAACACAGATTTTCTCCTGTCTCCCAGCCCAGGGATCCAAAGTGGAGGGGCTGTCCATGGATGTCCCTTCAGGTCAGCATCCTGGGCAAGGCAGAATCCCTGGGTGCTCAGCAGTCTCTTTGAGTGAAGTTCTGTTTCAATTGGCTGCCACTGATCCCAGCCTGTCTTCAGCTCACAGATGCTTTTAACCTTTAGGGGAGGGGTCACCATGGCCAGAAGCTGCTGAGGACACTGCCATGGTTCAATCACATCCCTGCTCAAGGCATGGACTGTAAACACAGCAGGGAAACCAGGCCACAGCCCAGCCCAGCTTGGCTGCCTGCCTTGAGGTCCCCATCAGCCAGAATCTGGAGCTCACCTCTTTTTTCCATTACCTCTAAGCAGCAGCTTATGTTGAAGGTGAATGTTTCAGTGACATTTCCTAAAAATAAAAATGTCAACAGAAAGAGCCATTTAATAACATGAGTCTGTGCATCTTTGGGTGCTGAGCAGTCAACAAGCTGGGAGGAGAAATGCTGAAATAACCCACGAGTGTGAAGGTAAGAGCCCCTAACTGCCCATGGACCTGGTCTCCCCGGTATCACCTGGGGCAGGAGGGCTGTTTGAGGACTTGTTTTCCCTTCCTGCCCAGACAAAGAGCCAGTTCTCTCCAAAAACAGTCCATGTGCCTGTTACTTGATAAAAGAGTCTGTACCTGGGAACAAGAAATAAAACCTGTGTGACCCTGCTGAGATTGTTGTGGTGTGGCTGTGCAGGGACTGGCCACTGTTCCATCCCTCACAGGGGCTGTTAATTTTCTGTTATGGCTTTCATTGGGAAAGGATATGGGAACCCTGTGTTAGATAAGGCTTTGCTAAGCAGGAATACATAAACCCAGCTCACAATAGCCTTAAATATCAGGAGTAGCTTTTGATTCAAGACTCTGGAGCTGTCTTGACAGAAGCACAGGAGAAAAACCAGAGAGCAAATTCTTTGTGCAGCCTTTTTGGGAATGAGTGGATGAGCCAGAGCATAAAGATAACAAAATTAAATCCTTCTGGCAGTTCAGGAAATGTTAAACCCCTGCAATTCAGGTTTTTGGGGAATGGCCCTACTTGCCATTGTTGCCTGCCTCCCTCAGGCCCTCGTGTGCTCATCAAAATATTTGGCTGGATCCTTTAGAGGAGCTGGGTACAGGAGCTTCTCCCAGCAGCTGAACACAGGTGATGAATTCTCAAGTAATGAAAGCACTGGTGTGAGATGCATTAACCCATCTTTTGTGCCCCATCTAAGTGAGCAGGTCTGATGGATGTGCTGCATGCTGACAGAGCCCAGCTCAGTACAGGAACAGGGCATCTGAGGACATTAGGAGGACAGTGAAAGCCTTGTCATACAGCCCAAAGTCTCACAGCAAGTGTCTATTAATAAGCTGTGCCCATGCTTCCTCCAGGTATTTACACTGCCCTTTCTCCCTGTTAGCTTTGAAAACCACAACTCTGTTCCACAGAGCAAGTCTTTCTCTTTTAGTGATGCATTTGGTGCCACAAGTGCTTTTGACTGGGGCAGTGTGCTGGTAAAAACCTACCTCATTTTGGGAAGTGAGCAGGATTTCCCTTTAAAAATGATCTGTGTCTCTGGATGAACAGTTCCAGCCTGTCCTCTGGGAGCCTCTGCTGTGGAGTCAGTGGCTGGCTGGCTTTAATGCTGGCTGAAAAAGGGAGCCACCAAGCCCACAAAATAGAGTGGTGACAGCATCAGTCCAGCCAGCAAGGTCACCTCCCCCTGGGCAGGTTATCTCAGGGAAGCAGGGACAGGTGGGGATTCCCAGGTGCTCAGAAGGGGATCTTTGGAGGTATGGGGACCCCCCAAAAACCATGAAGGGTGGCTGGTTTCTTACCCTTGCCTAAGGCAGAGCTTCTTGTGCTACACTGATTCTTGGACAAATTAACCAAAACTGGCATAGCTGCAAAGTGGGGCCAGCCGACAGCTGGGATAGGCCTGACCTGTGAGTCAGGTTGGGCTGGAAAGCTGAGGAAAGAAGCATTTGCAGCCCAGGGAAACAATGGGGAAATGAAATGGAAATTGAGACCTCTGAGTACCTCTATCTTTCCCCACAGAGATCTCTGGGGTGTAGAGAGCAGTTCCCAAAATCCAGTGCTGTTATAACTCACTTGTACCCTCTGAGAAATGTCTTTTTTCTGTGAGATGTGCAGTTGCTGCTGATTTCCTTCCCTTCAGCTAGAGTTGGAGACAAAGGACAGAATCATTGGTAATGAACTATTTATGGAGAAATTGATCTTGATTTGCATCACTAACACCAAGCAAGACAGTGCCATGACTTTCTCACCACAGTTAAGGACAGGACTCAGAGGAGGCTGAGAGCCTCAAGGTCCTGTGAGGGTTAGGAGCATGCTTCAGCATTGCTGGGTTGCAGGAGAAGAACCCAATCTGCCTCACTGGAAAAACAGCCCTGCACAAACCACAAGAACCCATCATTCTGGTCAGGCCCTGGGATTTTGTCAGGATTTTTTGAATACTCCTTCACAATTAAAAATTCCCACTGAGCTGTCTTGCAGTCTGCAGGGCTGATTGGGATTGCGATGGTGCAGGTGAGCTGCCAAGCAGGATTGCCCTGGAGCATCAAACTGTCCTCAATCAGCCCCCTGTGCCTACAGGAACACGGTGCTGGCAGCTCATCACCCCTCCTGGTAAATTAGATATCGCATGGGGGCTTAGTCACACTGGAGAAGTACAAGGCTCACAACTTGCTGAGACAAATTTCTCCCACCTTTAATTAGCTGTGAGATGCTGAAGTGCCTGAAGCTCTCTCTCTGCCCATGTTTACACTCAGTGAATCAATACAGTTTGGACTGAGGTCTCCAAATATTTGCAGTTAGCAAATATTGCTGTGTTTTGCCTTTCCAGCTCTCTGCAATTAGCTTGAAAACAATGGTTTGTAGCTCCAGTCTTTTCAAAAACAAAAGGGTGGATGCTCAGGTCCCAGGACTTCAGGAGGAGAGCCAGTGCTGCTCATCCAGCATCTCTGCTGTATGTTGGCCCTGAAAAGAAATTAGAGGAGGAGAGGTTTCTGGCATCCCAAGGATTGAGCAGGGACCACTCATCAGGAGCTGCTAATACAAGTGAAGGATCCCTTAACATTTGAGACTTGATCCTGTCTTTGCTGTGTGTTTTTTTCCATTTGAGGACACTCTCTCCTTCCCACATCTCCTCCCCTCCCTTCATATTTCTCATACTGACATGATGACAGCCAGGTAACTGAGGTGCCATTCTGATGGTGGCATGAAGGTTCCCATCCAGCCAGCTCACACTTGCAAGTGCTGGACTTTTCCCTGCTCATCTGACAGCAAATGCACTGAAAACCTTAAAAATAATCTGCATTTTAATCATGGTCATGCTAAACAGCATTTAGGATGCAGTGATGCAAAAGATGCAGTGATGCAAAGAGTGCTATTGGCAGTTGTTAAATAATTGTGTTTAATTTGCAGTAACAAAGCACACGAAATCCATGTCACATAAACTCTGCCAAGCGTAACTGTTGCTTTTCTATAAAAATGCACAAGGTTAATTTAAAGATTGCAGGTCTGCTGACCCTCCAGATTGTTGTACAACCATTGTTACATGTAAAAATGGATGTGAGAGGCAGCCCAGGAGGGTTTACTGTTCGTGCTGGCAGCAGAGAGCTGCAGTTGCTCAGTGGGAACGGATGGGTTTGAACATGCCTGGCACAGAGGAATGAACTCAAAAACCTCCAGCTCATAAGGACTGATCCCTGTGCCATGGGCTCTGTCTGAACCTGACTCCAGTGAGCTGTGCCTGACAAGGCTGGGACACTCACCCTGGTGTCAGCTGGTAGTGACTGTGGCACTGACTGCCAGCAGTGGCCGTGGCAGTGGCCACAGAGCCCTGGCTGGTGGCAGCCTTGCTGTAGCACTGGGGAAGCAGCCCCAGCACAGCAAGGGGACAGCTTGGCTCTGTAGCAGGGGAGGGGAAGAACCTGTTTGGCTCTAATATATGGTGCTGTTCTCTTCAAGCTAAAATGGGGCTTGAGCTGGTACTTAAGTTCTTCCTCCCAGGCTCAGAGAATGTGAGCCTTGGTTGCTGGGATGTTTTCCTTTGTCAAGCCTTTGCACAGCTCAGTTTAAGCAAAAAGTAAGCCCAGCCCCTGAGACATCTGTGTCAAGGACGTCATCCTTGGTAATGGTAATGTCACAAAAGTGACACGGAGAGGAATCCCATTGTACAGCCTTGTGAGTTTCTGCCTGGGTTATAGCAGTGCGAAGGAAAAGAGGGGCAGGAACAAGAGGAGGAGACAAAGAGGTGACCCTGCTGTCAGGAAAGCAGAGGCCTGGCCCTGCTAAAGTGGTTCGTTGGGGTGATTTGCTTGTTTGGACCCTCCATCCAGCACTAGGTCCAGCACCTTTGCTGGGAGGTGCTGCCAAGCCCATCGTGCCCAGCCAGGTGCTGCTGTGATGGTGGAGCTTCACCATCCACATTGTGTTGCACCTTGGAAAGGCATTTGCTGTGTGTGCTGTTGGTTGTGACACTCAGGAACTGAGAGAGCTTTCTCTTCTCCAGTTACCAGAGTGGCTGAGAGGCACAAGTTCTGTAGTATGTGGTGTTTTATCTTCCATCTGGGAAGGAAGAAGCCAAAAAGGATTGCATATACCCCTTCTCCCAGCATGGGTTAGGATAAGCAAAACAATAAATCAGGAGACATTTCAGCACTTACCTCTTGTTTAACCAGAAATCACTATACATTACAAGCGCCTTTGCATATTTTATAGCACTTTAAAAAGCCAATGTAGCTAATCTGGAAGTTGGCTTGTTCAGAGAAACACAAGACATGTGCAGCCATAAAAATCCCTCATTTGATGTCAACCTATTGCATTTTCAAGTGTCTGAGAGGCAATCACAATTATGCATCCGAAGAGTTTGCCTTGGCTCACCCCAGCTCCTCCTGGTTGGTGAGAACAAAGAGATCAGCACAGCTTCTTGAAAAGTTGTGTTGAGTTGTTGCTGCATGGGACAGATTTTTGGTAAGAAAGGCAGCCTCCACCCAAGGGCTCACCTTTAGAAGAGGGGCAGTGTGTTTTTGTGCAGAGGGAGAGGAGAGGAGAGGAGAGGAGAGGAGAGGAGAGGAGAGGAGAGGAGAGTCTGGCTGAAAACAGCAGAAATAAGCCAGATGATGCCAAGAAGTTGGAGGACTAATGATCCTGGAGCAGCTGGCATCCCTCTCACATGGAAAGATGCCTCATGGGGGTTTGGGGTTGCAAAGTGCTGTCCCATCTCTGAGAGATGGTGAGGGGTTGGATATTTGTAAGTTTTCTCTCCTCTGGTTCTTGCTACTACAAATCTGTGGGAATTTGTCATTTTTGGAAAGGCTGCTTCTCTCTGCCTAGATTGATCAAGAGGTTTAGCAGTTACTGGTGGTGTCTGTAAGATCTGTATGTGCATGCACAAATAGGGTGACCACATAAACCCTCATCCCATGGAAAACCAGACAGAAAACTGGTCCTTCCAAGTGCTTGACTCAACTTTCACTTCAAAGACTGTTCCCATGTCCCCTTTTTATTGTCATTGAACATTTGGACATTTGCTGGGTTTGATTGCTGGAGGGAAGTGGGGGGAGGACAAGTGTTGGGGTTAATAGTAAGGGATGCTGGTTGTCTCCAAAAGTGTTGCTCTGCCCTGATCCAGGTGATGATCAGTTCATCTTGCTCCCTCTTCTGCTGCAAAGAGCAGCTTGGCCAGACCTAATCCTGTTACCAACTTCAAAAATGTTCCATCCATGGAAGGAAAGCCATCTTCAAAGGGGGAAGGGGCTCGGGTGTGCCGGGTGTGTGGGTCCAGGCAGGGGGACAGCTGAGGGCTGCCCCACGTGGCAGTGGCAGCCTGTTCAGCTGGAGCAGAGGACAGCAGTGAGCTGGCAGTAGCAGTTGGTGTATTTCCTGCCTGTAACCTAGTTAAGGGGAAAGCTGAAATCTGTTGCAGGAACAAGCAGCCAGGAGCATTGGATGCGGCTTGGAAGGAGGAGTATGATTCAGCCACCTGAAGGCATCTCCCTGTAGGAGAATTACCTTCCCTATAAAGCAGCAGGCATTGCTCTTAAGTGTTATCAAGCTTAAATCGGTTCCCTAGGTGACATCCTGGTAAGTGGATTTCCCAATTAAGCACATCCCGATTAAGTGGGATGTACTGTAATTACAGAGCACTCAGCACTAGGAGCAAATCAGATCCGTTTGCAGCAGAAGAGCCAGATTGAAGCTCTTCCCCAGTCTGCAGTGGGCTGTACCCAGGCATTTCTGTAAGCATGGATGTGGGCAGGCAGGAGATGGGATTCTGCAGCCACCCCCGCCATGCCAGTCAGCAGAGTGTTCCCTGCAGGAGGAAGAGGCTGGAGGAAGCCCTGGTGCCACATCTTTAAACACTCTGATAATGGGAGCATCCTCCTCTTGATGTGGCACTCATGTCTCCTGCTAGTCCACAATCTGCTGGATGAAGCCTTCGGTCCTGCCAGAGAAAATACGCATTAGCAGAGATGGCTGCCCCACCCCAGGCAGAGAGTACAGCCCTTCAGAGCCAAATTCCCTCTGCACAACCCAGGCTTTTCTGTCAGGCCTCCCTGCCCATCCTTCTGACTTCTGCTTCAAAGATATCCCACTCCCAGCATGAGGCCTCACGGTCCTGGAGTCAGACTGGGGTACATGAACCCACTCTAAAGCTTTGTGGTTCCCAGCTACCGTTGGGACATCATGGGGGAGAGGAAGAAGACGGTCCTTTGTTTGTTGTCTGTTAGTGAAAGGAAGAAGAACAGAGCATTTACTGCCTTGGAGAAGTCAGAGTGTTTTTAGCTGGATGGGGATATGAAATCTAACTGGAGACCTTCTGGAAATCAACTGGTCAAGGTAACACTTGAACACTGGAGATGGGACATCAGGTGTAGATGAGGTGCAATGGGGGGTAGAATCTGCGTCAGGAGGGTTGTGAGAAGCACAACTTTGGAACTGAAGCAGAACCCTAGATCTTGAACATGGACCCTCAGACCATGCCAGTCTCCAGTGCAGGACCTGTTTAAGCACTCTCAAGGTTTACCCAGCTGCCTCAGGGTCCTTAGTTCCCACTTGGCCAGGAGCTAACTTTCCCTCAGGGCTCCCAGCCCCCTGGGTCATGCACACCTTTGGCTGTGGTGCTTCCAGGGGTCCTGTACCTGCAGGCAAAATGGTCCAAAAGCTCTCACACCTACCACACCATCTTCTTCACCGGGGCCACAGGCTGGGGGCAGGAGCCTGTCCACTTCCCAGGGGTGAGACCTTACATTTTAGGGTGACACCTTATGTGACTTTCAGCTGTGGACAGAACATTACAGTAGACCAAGGGGAGCTGAGGAGCTGCTCCTGCCTTTGAGGAGATTATTCACATGGACATGAACTGGCTCTGTCCCACGTGGACATGGATGGATTCACACTCCTGCTGGCTGGGCTGACCCCACACCACCGCAGCACCTCAAACCCCTTGGGATATCTCTGCAGAGGAAGTCAGAAGGATGGGCAGGGAACCATGACAGAAAAACCTGGGTTGTGCAGAGGTAATCTGGCTCTGTACTGTAATCGCCTGCCCCTGTGCCTGTTCCTCTCCCCCAGCAGCTTCCCTGCTCCCACCAGCCAGACTGCAGCGTCCCCACGGTGCCCATATCCCATCCATGGGAGATGTGCAGCTCTCTGTGAGTGCAGTGTCTGCGCTGCTGTTCCACCCCCAGGCCCTTGCATTGCTGCTCCTTCCATACTGCTGGTTTTGCAGTGCCACCCACTGGCAGAGGCTCTCCAGAAACCCTCGTCTGCAGCTTTTCCCTGCCACAGGTAATGCTCCAAAGATGAAATATTAGAAGGATAGCTCTGGTGGGTGTAATTCACAGAGTATGTCCCACAAGTGCTGGTCCTGGACATCTGGAAATCTGGCACCCTTTCCTGTGTATCCCAGTGCACGCTGAGCTCAAGCTACAAGGTCACTCTGTGGCCAGAGTCCCAGGTCTCAGCTCAGGCTGTGTTTATGTTTAAGGCAATTCATCCTGTCTCCCCCAAAGAGCCACCAAGCCCCGAGTCCTGCCTGCAGCTTGGTGGGGCAGGCAGGGGCAAGGGGCTTCCCTTCCCTGCTTGCTGGGCCTGCCAGATTGGTTTATGGAGGTTCTGCAATCCTGTTTTTCTGTGCAGGATAAAACACAGCTCCCTGGCTGATACCAGCCCCCACGCTGTGCAGGAGGGAACATGCATTCCCATTGGGAGTGTGCTCCCAGAGATGCAGGCTTGGGGACTCCTGGGAAAGGATACTTTGGGGCCACTTCATTTAACAATTGCCAGGTCTCCCCGAATTTTCCTTGTCCCTCTCTGACCCCATTTACAGTCTTGTCCTCATCCCTGGTCAAGAAACAGGAGGAGAGGCAGGAATGGGACAGAGCAGTGCAGTTCTCAGGGTCTGAATGTGGTGACTGCCACATGCAAGGGCTGCTGCCAGCCATGGGGCAGCCAGAACCAGCCACTGCCCAGATGTGATTGCCATGTCCATGCAGCAGCAGTGTACATGGATTGTCAGGAACTTTCTCCCCAGCCTCCCAACAGGCAGGGAGTGCTCCTTTTAAATAAAGCCTGACAAATGGCATCTTGGACATCAAGTCCTGGAGCAGTGTCTTCCAAAAAGTATGAAAAGGCCCTGGAGGGGAGCCTGGCACAGCCTCCCAGATGACAGTAATTAGAGGCTTTTGCACACAGGCACTGGGAGCTGCTCCTCTTGCAAATCGGCCTTGATTGAAGAGGAAGAGAATGATTAGGCTGAAGCGGAGTGATGGGGGTGGCAGGCAAAGAAAACACGGAGATAACTCTCAATTTGTCTTTTCTTTTTTTTTTTTTTTTTTTTTTCCCCTCTTCCTCTCTCCCAAAGAGTGTCCGTGTGGGTGGAGGGAGCAGTGCTCCAGCTCCACACAGCCTGGGCTGGCTCTGCCTGAGCGCTCTGGGGAGGTTAAGCTGAAAAGGAGCAGCTCTGCTCCAGTGCTGCCCACGCAGCCCCAGAACAGCACCCAGTGTTTCCTGCAGCTGGCCCTGTTCTGGAAAGCTCTCCTGGCTGAATGGCACCAGGGTCACCCATCCTTTTGCAGAGCTGGCAGAGCAGTCAACCCCTGGCCTGGGTTATGTTATATCCATTGCTCTCAGTAAGAGCCATGCCACTATACTCCCTGTAAAGCTGAGGGGTTTTAGGTCTTTCCCCTATTTTAATTATAAAGAGGATATTGATAGCTTGTTTAATCCAGGCTTTGCCATGATATGTATTTTAGACCCTTGGTTTTTATTAAATTTTCTGAATATATTTAGGTTCAGTGCTAAGCCCTGCATCAGCATGAACAGTTCCTGAAGGGTAGGTGATGGCATTACAGAAATGTGCTCCCTTCCCTTCCTTAAAGCTGTGTCCCTTCTCAGACCCACAACCACCAAAGATGTCACAGCTCTGGCTGGGGTCCCCCATGGAGCAGTTTGTGTTGAAGTACTTGGAGAAATTACTGTGCTGTGAACATGGATGCTCCAAAGTCAAGCAGATGCTTCACCATGCAAGGCCAAGGAACTGGTCCAGAACTCAACCAAGAGCCTTTGACCTCTGAGCCCAGGCCATAGCAGTCAGGTAAAGCAACTTAGCTCAGGCTGTGGCAGGACAGAACATCTCTTTTGTCCATCTATGAAGGGAAGGTAAACAAAGGGTTGATTGAATGCAAAGGTAAAAACTCCAGCAGTGTGTTTTTGAGCAGTCAGCCTCGCTCAAGGAAGCTGCTGGCCCAGTCTGCAAATGGATCCTCTCATCTGGGCCCACCCAGTTCTGCAATTGCCAAGCCCAGTGGGCAGACCCCTTGTGGGAAGATGGGAAAGCAGGCCCATGGCTCTGCATTTGGGGCTTGGTTAATATTTGGATGAGTTAAGTGGTGAGTTGAGTCTAGTGCAGCAATTGTGTTTGTTACAGAGCAATAACTCTGCAGGGTTACCGTGAAATTCAACACAGCTTATATGAGATGCAGGCTGAGGCAGAGGCAGGGCAGCAAACCTTTGGAAGGAAAACAACCTGTTGTGTTAGGGTAGACCTTGAATCACAAAGGTGATGTGACTGAAGAAGGGACAGACAAAGGCATTTTATCTGCTGGTTCAGGTGAGGTGCAATGACCGGCTGCCCCTGCGTGCTCCACCACAGCCCATTCCCAAATCCCTGTAGCAGCACTCAGCCACCCTCAATCCTCCCTGGCCTTTCAGAGGGGAAGCTGCTTGCTGGAGGGAGCAGGATAAGTGCTCCTAAGTGCTCCTAGCTCCTCTTGCTAAGTGAATGAAGCAAAAACAAACAACCTGCTCCAGCTCCTTCGGCAGTGAAGGCGGTTCCTGTGTGAGCAGGGCTCGCAGCACTGGTTCATTCAGCACAGCAGTGCTGTGTACCCAGACCCCCACGTACAGCAGGCTTTGTGCTCTTCAGGTCCACTCAAAAAAGCACTCAAAGCCCACACATGCTCCCTGAGCTTTGCATCTGGCCTCAAATACTCTACTAAACACCTGTAAAACAGCTTGTGTGGCCACACTTGGAAATGTCACAGCTGTGAGCAGCTGTGAATTGGCAAAGGAGCACCTACATGATGTTGGGGGGTGACAACACCCCAGTTCCATGCAGCCAAGTGGGATCACACTGGCCTTGAGGGGGGATCAGTGGCACCATGTTCCAGTGGGGCTGGATGCTCCTCTGGGCAGGGTGTGCTGCTCGTGGTGGTCGCAGCAGGATGCTGCAGGATCACATCCCAGACTAGTTTTCCTTCAGAAGGTAGAGAAGGAGAGAACACACTTTCTCCTCCAAACCAGAAGTAAAGCTGGATTCTCTTTCCTCCCCAAAGCACCCAGGTTTGGTCCCTACCCTCTTTTGCATTACCAAGGGAGGAACTGCATCTTGTAGCTCCTTCCCATCATCCCCATTCAAACCATCCTGGATCCCAGTTTCAGTCAGGCTCCCCAGTGGGTTCAGCTGATTGTGTCCCAAAACAGTGCAATAAAACCTCTAGAAAATAATTTTTTCATTTCCACAAGTTCCACTACAAGCCCTGTGTGGTGCTTGGCTGCAAGAGGTTCCCTGGGGCTCACGGGTTGGGTTGCAGAGGGCGGAAAGAGGGGTCTTTAACCCCCCAGTGCAGAAGGCACCTTTGTGGCCCTGCTGCTCCTCTCTGCAGGTTAAGCACTAGTGTGACTCAACAGCAGATGACAGAGGTTAGGACAAGGCCTGGGGTGGCTGGGATGCTGTTGCCATGGAAACCACACAGTGTCTGGAATAGCAAGAACAGGAGCAACTCAAAAAGTAATGATCTGTCACATTGATTAAGGGGGAGTTGGAGGGATTTTTGGGGGGGAAAACCTTGTACTTCAAGTAATATGAATCCATATGCCACATCTCCCTGTTTGCCTTTCCCTGAAGGGCTCTGTCATCAGAAAATAATCTGATTTGTTTTGACCGGGGATTTCTCCAGGGAGCACCGACAGGGTGCCTGCCCATCAGCTGTGCTGCACAGCTCTGCCATCCTGGGATGAAAGGCACCAAGTCAATGCAATATTCATTCACTTCCTCTTCCCTCCTTCATTCATTTCTTTTTCCATTCATCTGCTTCATTCACATTTCCCTGGCACTTTAATGAGCGGTGCTTAGCCCCTGCAGCCTGCAGAGCCTTCCCCCGGTGCTCTGTGCTGCAGATGGCTGGCTGCAGGCTTAGTGATGCTGCAGGGCACAGCTCGGGGTGGCTGGAGTGGGGCTGTGTCGTGCCCAGCTGGCACTTGGATCTCTAAACCCCTCACAGTACCCCCTGGCTTTGGCTGTTCCATCTTTCACACCTGGGTGATTTCTCTTCGGTGTGATTTCCGTGTCACCCCACCTCCTGTCCTCTCCATGGGAGCTATTGTGGCACTGACACCCCTGCCAGCCCTCCCAGGGGCAGGGGGTGGCTTGGGGGCAGGTGGCACGGCTGGGGAAGCAGGAGGGAGCCAAGCATGGAACGGGCATCACTGCAGAGCTGGTGCCAAGCACTTGGTGCAGGGCCAGAGCCACAAGCACAAACATCCTCAGGACTGAGTCACTGCCCACCTGCTCCTGCCATGCTGCTGCCTTTGTGGCACTTGAGGAGCATGGGCTAACTTCTATTTTTCTTTGTCCCATGTCCTGCTCTCAGAGAACAATCCACCAGAGGCAGGTGGGGAACAGCTCCTGTGTGAGCTCCGTGCTTGGGCCAGGGCAGCAGAGCTGTGGGACAGCAGGTACAGGGCAAGCAGCCAGACCCCCAGTACGAGCAGCTTGGGCAACAAGAGGTCACAGCCACGTGCAGGAGCAGGAACAGGAGGCACCTGCACCAGGCACAGGCAAGCTCCTGGGTTTAGGAATTTTCCTCAGTTAAGAATAATTCAACCTCCCTGTTGCCCAGTCTTGAGCACTCACAGGGTATGGATGAGGGCAAAACAAGCATATCTGTACCTCAATGCCCTTTTTTAACCACCCCAGAACAAGTTTGCATTTTTCCCCTACTGTTATGCAAACATTTCTCTTGAAGAAAAGAACAGAAAAATGCCTGGATACCAGCTGGGTAGAAATCCAAGAAAGATTAAAAGAAGAAAAGCAATTTTCCTATTCATGATCTCAGCAGTGAAGAACGACCCCTTCCTCCCCCAGCCCCAACCCGCTCGTGCTGTGAGTGCGGGTGAGCTGTGCTCCATCGCTCTCCAAACAACCAAGTGCATTTCTGAAATGAAGGAAGCAAACAGAAAATATCCGCTCTCTGTATAATAGAGAAAGCTTTCTCTTTTGTTCCCTGCTTTCTATCAAGTATCTGCTGCCATTATTGCTACTCACTGGGTTATTACCTCCGAGTGGCTACTTCCACCAGCACAAGCTGGTTTATTGTCTGCTCAGAGCAATTATGGATTGGGATAATTCCTGCCATGCTGTTTCATTGTGGAAGGATCCGCTGTGTTCCGTGGCCAAGGTAACTTGAGGTGATCTGTGCTGCTGAGTTACCCATCAAGTTAATTAGGAGTGGGTGGCTGGTGCCTCACTGTAGGCTGGGACAGAAAGAACAGCAGAGGCTGAACCCAGGCATCTTCTCAGTACTCAAAGGAAAGTTTGTTCAGTTCAGCAGACACTGAGTTAGGTTTTGTCCTAGGACTAATTCATCTTTATTTACTGGTTGACAAAATGTTGGCCAATGCATCCTCCCTCCAAGGGTGTGGGACCCCATTGCTCTGTGTGTGTAGAGCACAGGAGTGTCCCTGCAGGAGGACTTGCAGTCTGGTGGAAGACACTCACTGTCTGGTTCATTGCTCATCTAGGAGGTCATTTATTTCCTCATCCTCTATGGCAAAGACAAGAGGAGGAAACTACTCCTTGGCCTGGGCAGGATTCTCCCTTAGGAACTGCCTCACCCGGCTGATGGAGAGGCGAAATGAAAAGAAAATGCTTCTCTGAAGTCTGCAATCAAGACCTTGTCCTGGGCCTCGTGCATCTGTGCAGAGCCCCAGTGCTGTCGTGCTGCCTCTTTGAACTGGGGGGAGTTTCACCCCAGGCAGGAACACCTGGATTCATGGCAGAGGGCTTAGCCTGCACGTTGCAAAAGTACCTGGTTATTTTCATTCCTTTGATACTTGATCTACTATCAAAACAACTTTCTTTCTTTTTACTTCCTAGGAATCCCAACCAACTTGCCATGGGCAAGAGCATTTATTGGTGATGCATTGCCAGATCCCCCAAGCTGTCCATGCACAAAGAGGTTGAGTGCAGCCCCCCACAGCTGCAACAGGGCTTGGCACAGGGTTTCTGCTGAAGATATGAGGGTTTGGTCCTGCAGAAGGAGCTGCATGGGTTTTGCAATGCAGATACTTGGGTTAGTAATAATATGTTTATATATTGGCTTTGTAATAAATAAACACAAAAGTGTGACACTTTTAAGCCCTTGCTAAGGCAGTGACAAATGTGTTTTTCCCACAGTTAGTAACCCATGGATTAGGAAGCCATGGTTTTTATTCATTTTTAATAGCACCCCATGAGGAGAGATTAGCATTAAACTATAATGCCATCACATGGTCTCCAAATCCTCTGTGCCAAGACCCCATTCAGGTTCAGCACAAGCAGCAATGAGCTTTTCTAAGGAGGCTTGATGATAAGAAGTGCTTTTTCTTGCTGGCTTAGAACAAACAGGGTTCAATGTCTAGAGTTGTATGTGTGCAGAGAACATTTTGAAATGACATTGTTCAGCTATTTCCTCCACTTTTAAGTACGGACATCAGAAATTTCTTGATGTCTGGCTTGCACCTGACACAGATCAGTCCTGCTGGACCCTCTTACCAGAGCTCTCTTGGGTTTGATGCTCAGCTCACACCCCATATATACCCCAGTATTTTCTTGAGCAGAGCATGGCTTCACACTTGCTTTGCTATTCAATCCTGGCCCGTCTGTGTTCTCAGATATCTCTTCTGCAACAAATTGATGGTTCAAACTGATCAGACTGGACACAAAGATTTCACTCCTCTCCTGCCAAAGGCTGGACCCTGGGAAATGTCATTTGGAAGTCAGGACACAGTACAAAGCCACCTCCCTCCTGCTCCTCTGCTCTGCCTCTGCTTCAGTAGTCCCTAAGAAAATCTGTCCCAAAGTTACAACACAATCTTCCTGGTGTTCCCCCTTGTTGGTCTGAATTCCCTGAGCCAAGGGACATGGTGTGTGATCCTCAGCATCTGGGGGTCTGGAGGACAGCTCTGCCTTGCCTTGGGAGAGGACAGAGAGCAGGCAGGACTGTGGCTCTGCTGCTTGCTGTCCTTGCTGCCTCCTTTCCCCATCAGCCATGTGAGACAAGTTCCCCTTTTCTGCTCAAAAAACTGCCTGGATCAAGATTTCACAGCTACTCTGAGCACTCCAGAGTGCACCAAGGCAGGAGTGATTTTCTCCACAGGTGGCACAGTGCCTTAGTGGATCGTGAGATTCCAGGATGACTTGGGAGTCACGTGGAAGCCAACACACATCTGCCAGCTGTGGATGGCTCCGTCTGCTTTGGGGCAGTAACATCTCAGGTCCAGACCAGCCCCCAGCAGTGGCATCTTGGCAGGAAACTTGAGATCTTCAGCAGATGGAAGACAGTGGAAGTCTCCAGAGACTTTTCCTACATAAGGTTCTTGTCTCACATCTCTGCCCCCATGTTTTTGGCTCCTGGCCTGCCCACTTAGTTTCTTTGCCTTGCCCCCAGCTCCTGAAGCAGCCCCAGGGCTGGGCATGCTGCCTGCAGGTACCTTCTGAGTGCCCATCTGTATTCATGGAAACAATCCTATCAGGATCTGGTGGCATTTATAAATATTTGCATTCTGTGAAGAAATACCCTGTTTAAACATAGGTTGATATTAATTCCATCTTCTTTGCATTCCCCCACATCCTTGAGCTCCGTTCACCAGCCCTGGCCCCTGAGACAGCTCTGCTGAAAGCAAATATGTCAGTCTGCACAGAACAGGGAATATTTTAAGGCTCTGAAAACAAAGTTTCTTATAGCAAAGCTGCCAAAAGTGTAACCACTGCCACGCTAAAATATCCTCTGCCTCCTACATTTGTAACGTGGGAGTCTTTTATATCCTCTTTACTGTTGCTGAACCATACATTTGTATTGGCAGCAGATGTATATAGACTGGGACCTATTTCAGTGTCATGCAAAAGAGCTCTTAGGTTAACAGATACATTACAGCTTACTGGAAAGCTTAAAATTAACTGTGTGATGATGCCACACGAAGATAAAGAACCAGCAATTTTATTGAATTACAATTTTATCCATATGGGCTGGAGGTTTGAACTGTGTTAACATCTCCAAAGGTCTCCAGTTGCCAAATTAACTGTTGAGGTTCTGGGCAATTAGCTGGAGACAGGAAAAATAGACTTGACTTAACTGTTTCCAGACAGTTAAAAGACTGTCCAGAAAAGCACTGCCCCCTGTTATAGGAGTAACCCAAAAAGAAAGCAGCCAAACACAGCCCCTGCTCCAGCCCTGTCTGGGCAGCATGAGGGATGCAGGAAGGGCACAAACTTCCTTAGCTCTAAGGCACAGTGGCAGGAAAGACTCTGTTGGTCTTTTTGAAGATCTGCAGTGGTTATTATTAATAGCAAACCCATAAATGTCAGAACTTCAGTGGTCAAATTCCTCTGCAGTGCTAAGAGACCTCCACAGATTTGAGCAGCAGAGCAAAGGTGTCCTCGGACAGCCCAGGATTTCCTTGGGTATCTGTCAGTGGCAGACAAAAGGTTAATGATGGAAAAATATATATAGGTTCAGAGGAAGGATGAAGGACTTTTTTTTTCTTAATATATGTTTTTTGCTTCACATCTTAGCTCCTGGCACAGCATCCCCCGCCTCTAATCACACCTTATAACTGCAGTTTAAATCAAAACCCACAAGGCCCGACCAGTTTGATCCAGTTTCTATTAAGCCATTTGAGCTGTGACTGACCAGACTTGCTGTCACCAAGCCAGTCCCCTGCCTGTGCCCCCAGATAATGAGGCTCCCGCGGCAGCCGCTGCTCGGTGCGGGGCAATCCTTGAAATCCCGGATCGGGATACATCCCCTGCACCGGCCCTCTCCTCTCGCCCCCGCTGCAGGCAGCCGGGTGGTGAAGGATGGACCAGTGCGGAAAGAGGCTCTCGCTGGGTTGTGCAACACACCTGAAAAACTTCGGCCATTTCATGAGTCCAAAAGAAGGAAAAAAAAAAAAAAAAGAAAAGAAAAGAAAAGAAAAAAAAAGAGTTCCCAAGTTAAAGCGAAATCCCATTTTTTTCCCCTCCCTGTAATTTGCTGGGTCGTTCATCCCCTGGTTTTGCTGGGAAGGGCACTGCCCAGCCACGAGCGGGTGTGCGGCTGCAAAGGGTGAGATCCCACCCTCTCCATGGGGCATCGCCTCTCCTACAGGCCACGGGCTGGAGCCACAGCTGATAAAATTGCCTGGGACCCGTTTGCTCTCTGCTGGTGTCAGTGAGGGAGCTGCTCTCCTGATTTTATAGACCTTCAACGAAAGGAGCCGTTTGTTCCCTAACCTGGCACACGCACCGATGCACACAGGGATGTGGAGGAAACAGTTCCAAACACAATCCCAGCCACCTCTGCCCTGCCCATGGCTGCTCCTGAGAACCCTGGAATACAGGCAGAAGGATGGAGGGGAGCAGTGCCTTGGCATCACTGGGTTCTGGTTTAGCTCCTTCTTGCAGCCATTTTTAATGCTGAATAAAGGAGGAAAAATAGCATGAGCCACAAGAATCCAAGGAGTCTCTGAAGTCAGATGTGTTTGAAAGTGGAATTGCAGCTGTGACAGGGAAGGAGTGTATTTACTAGTACTTCCTGCCTTCTAAACCAGTCTTTTAAAAAGCCCACTGGTTTGGGTGGGAAGTTTGTTTGGGTGAAATAATTGAGGAGGGAATTTGAGTTATTAATGGGATTATTTTTTTCTTTCCCTTCATATGTCACTGAACTGCACAATACAGCCGCAGACTCCAAACTGAGAATCCCTATTCCTGGACTGAGCTCCTGAGGTTGATTTTACCACTTCAATAATAAAGGAAAATTATGTGGATTGGTGGCAGAAGCAAGTTATATGGTGAGTGGAGAGGAATTCATCTCCAGAGCCATGCTGCTGCTTCAGACAAGGCTGCAGCAGGCGATGGCGCTCGGATCTCCCGTCACAGACAGCTACAATGAATGACTCAAGAGGCCTTGGTAAAAATTAATTGAGTTAATTAATTGAGCATCTGTGGCATGGCTATTTTCTCTACATGCCCTGGCTCTTAGTCCTCATCTCTGAGGGGATAAAGTGCCATTGAACGAGTTTATTGGCAGAGCTGGTTCTCTGAGGCAGAGGTTGTCACCCTCAGTGTCCTGGTGGCACTGAGATACTCACTGCAGGTGCCTGAGCCTCACCTGGGATGGGGACTGTTTGACCTCATGGCAAGGTTTTCTATATGCAGAGAACAGGCAGAAGGAAATATTCTGGAGAGTTTCTACACAAGCATTCACTGAGAGATGGCACTGCCTTCCCTCCAGCTGCTGCGAGCCCAGGATGAGACGTGGTGCTGAGGGCACCTGCGTGGGGTAGGTGCACAGTGTGCCTAAAGACCCCTCTAAAAATATGTAAACCCAGTTCTTCGATTTCCTCTTGTTATGTGCAGCAGGTCAGGTCCTACTCTGGAAGTCACTGAGTTGTGGATCAGCCATGTAGATGATGGAAACACAGCTGGTGGCCTGTGGAAGATTTTTATTTTTTTTTTTCAGCCAACACACAGAGGAAAGAATAAGGTTTTATTCTCTTAGCCATCACTTTTTGCAGCCTGTGTCAAACTAACAATGGCTGGGTATTCCTCTGAAGTTGTAAAAATAGCTCATTCATGCTTTCCTTTTTACTATTTGTTGTAAGAAAAATCTACTGAGCTTCTCTTAGCTTTCAAGGTGGAGTCTGTGGCATGGCACCAGCAGCCAAGCACTGCTCTGGTCAAACATGAGGGCAATGCCATTTTTGTTCCCTCAGCCACATGGATACAGAGAGAGGGAAATGTCAGTGGGAGCCTTTTGTGGGCTCCTCCTCACCAAGGGGAGCCTCCCTCCCTGCTGCCTTTGCTGTAGCTCTGTAATTTCCACCATGGACAGTGCAGGGAGCAGTGGCCACCTTCCCACTGAGTCAGAGCTGAATCACCACCCCACACTGAGCACAAGGGGCCCCAGGGCTGCTGGAGATGCTGCTTTGGTGGTGGTGGAAGCTCAGTCTGTATCAGTGTGGGCATGGACGGGGGATGTTGTCACCTGGCACACAGTGGTGGCCTTGTTGTGTGGCATTAAGGTACAGCAGAGGCTAGGGGTGGGGGGGAGATGATAAAATGGCATCTGTGTCTTTGGGAAGAGAGGCAGCCAAAGATTCACCTGACTCCCTGAGAGAGGGCTTGGTGAAGGATTTTGGATGCTATCCCAAAACTTCCTGCCAATGACAGGAGACTAGCAGTAGCAATATTGCCAGCACGGCTTTGGGACAAGGACAGCAGCACTGCAAACAGCTTTACCTGCCAGGGGCAAAATGCTTCAGGAAGTATAGCCAAGCACTGGGAAAATCTTGCAGGATTTTCAGAGAAAATGTGGTTGAGTATGTGGCCATCCTGGAGAGCCCCAGGAACAGCAGCTGAGTATCTACATCTGCAGAAAGAGGGGGGCACACACTGACACAAGACCAGATCCAGTTACAGTTAAATGTCAGAGCTCATCAGCAACACTGAAATCCTGGTGGCCAGACATAGCTGAAAAGCAGATCTCACCAAAAATTAGATGAACCCATGGGCAGTTGGACTTTCCAGGTCGGAGGAGATGCTTTACCTTGACTCATCTAGGCTTAACCCATGGGCACATCCCAGTTGCTTTGCTGACAGGCAGGTCTGGCCAGAGCTGTTTGACCTGGAGAGGCAGTTCACAAGTAGGAATCACACCTGGGGTGGAGGAAGACACACAGGAATGGTTGAGGGAAGAACAAGAAATCTCTCCAATCTTCTCACCAGATTTGGGGCCTATTCTTTGGTGTGTTTTACTGGTCCAAAAGCAGAGCAGTCTTCTGTCCTTTATTCCTCACCAGTTCTCCCATCACAGCATGACCAGTATCAATGCCAGCAGCTGGAAGACTGAAATAGCAGCTGCCACTGCTTAGGCCCCACTGATATGTCCTGTGGTTTTTCCGTGTCCGTTAATCTTCAGTAAATAATCTCTCATTTCCTTGTGGTCTTTCTAATTCCATGCTCTGTGCTGGTGCTTCCTGTAAACAGTGGAGCTGGTGGCCCATGCGTGACCACCGCCATGTAATTGTGGCTCTCCCCTGCCATGCAAAGGGCATGTGACAGAGCTGTTTGTCAGGCTGCACGGGGCTGTGTCCCAGGGGCTAAATAATGGAAATGCCAGATTGTCCTCTCCATCGAGCCAGGAGAAGTCAGGGCTGGTTCTGATGAGGCCATTGGATCACACAGGTGTAAAAGCAGCACGTGTAAGAGCATCAGGTCCAGACACTCAATGGAATGCACCACCTGGCCTCCAGAAACCATTATTGGGCCAGTACTTGAAAGAAAAATTGGGCTAAATTACAGGCAATGAGGTCCCTCCAGCACATTTGCACTGCTACTTGGTCTCTGGTGCAGGAGCCACGTCCCATGCAGAAGCTGTGACCAGACCTTGCTCAGGCCTTAATTGCCACATCTGTGATCTAAAATTTTGGGTGGAGTACTAAAATAAAAGGAAAAGACTAAGGGTCTAAATGAAGGCCCTTCCTGATGTTGGGCCCTTTGCACTCTTGTAGGTAAGAGGCCACCAGACCCTCAAGGGTCAGCAAGGGAGGCTGAAAAGGCATTTTTCTGATCAAAATGTCTTCAGCTGCTCTACAGGGACAGGAGTGGTAAGATTTGTGTATCAGATACCCATCCTCAAACCTAAGGGCAGTTATTTTCCCCAGTGAATTAAACCAATGGTGGATCATAGGGTTGTGACAAGAGCTGGGCTGCACTTTTTGGAAACTCCACCATATGTGAGCAATTATTTATTAGCATCAGTTCACTCAAAAGAAACCCAACCCTGTATTAAGCAGCGCTTTAAATGAACCTGAATTCTCTTTCCTCACATATCAGCTGGACTGGTTTGCTCTTTTTGTCCTAGAGAGAATATGAGAACCATTTGCTCTTGACAGGACTCCTTGGATGGCCCCCAGACTTGGCTCCTCACCACACCTTTCCTGGGCTGTTAGTGCAGCCTGTTAGCACCACCTGATTTTGCCACCCTGTTCAGACCTTGGGCACGGCTGGTGCCACTGTCCCCTCCTGGCTTGTGGCATGTCCCTGCTGGTGGAGGAGCCCTGCCCGTGCTGCCGTCCCAGCCGTGCCCGTCCTACTACCCAGGCAAATAGAGACTAAAATCACTGCTTTGGGCAGCTCGTTTGAACGAGTTTAACACTCATTCATCTCTATCACAGACCTCTTAAAACCCACATGCCAACACCATAAAGTCACCTCATCTACAGAGGTGAGGAAGCCTGAGTGAACATAAGGTCGGCTTTCAAGCCGTTGGGCTTTTAATTTGCTGGAAGCACTCGTTCACAAGCCTTACTTGTCAAACTGGACCGCACCTGCTATTGTCTTGCTCGTGTCGAGTTAGCACTCAGCAAGCCTCTGCTCTGAAGCACGATCAAGCCAAAAAAGAGAAAACCTCAAGTCCTCAGATGGCTAGTGCTAAAGTGTGAAGCATTTCTCTTGTGCCACAATGGTATTTAATAGCCATTATTGTTAATAGCCAACACAGTTTGTGAATCTCTGTTTATGGCTTGTGAAAGAGAAAGCAGGGAGAAATTAGCTAAGACACCAGAAACACACCCGGGGCTCAGGCTTGGCAGTCAAACGGAGCGGGTGGCACCCGCCCGCTTTGCCCGGGTCCCTTTTCCTGCCGGACAAAGGCGGACGCGGCTTTGTCCCAGAGAGACGGCTCCGCCGCGGGCCGGGGCCGATCGCTGCGCTGGCCCGGGGCTCGGGATGCTCGGGCAGCGCCGCGGGCCGGGCGGGGGCGATGGAGCCGCCTGAAGGCTGGGACCCCTACGGGCGGCCGGCCCGGCGCACGCGGTGGCTGGTCAGCGCCCTCGCCTATCACTACGGGCTGGACCGCGGCGTGGAGAACGAGATCGTCGTGCTGGCCACCGGCCTGGACCAGTACCTGCAGGAGATCTTCCACCACCTGGACTGCGCCGGGGCGGGCCGCATCCCCGGCGAGGATTTCCGCACGCTGTGCCAGGTGCTGGGGCTGGAGGAGGCGGCGGACCCCGAGGAGTGCGCGGGGCTGTGGGACGGGCTCGCGGCCGAGCTCACCTTCCGCCATTTCCACGCGCGGCTCTGCGGCCACTTCAGCACCCAAGCGGGGCCGCGGCTGCCGCTGGGCCGGGAGAGCGAGCACATCGAGACCCAGATCCGCCTGCGCAGCCCCCGCCGCGCCCGCCCCGCCGGCCGCGGGCAGCGCCGAGCGGCGCCCGCCGGGGCCCTGCTCCCTGGAGTGCTACGAGGAGATCGTGGCGCTGGAGCAGGCCGAGGACCGCATCGCCAAGCTGGAGGAGGAGAACGGCAGCCTGCGGGAGCTGGTGGAGGACATGCGGGCCGCCCTGCAGAG
>VZUI01004289.1:0-47837 GCA_013401135.1 Cettia cetti
TCACCGGTCCCGACCCCTTCCTGGGAAAGGCCTGGCCCGGGCAGGGGCAGCCGGGCCCAGCCCCAGGAGTGGGGAGCCGGGGCCAGCTTACCTCTTCCAAGGCAGAGAGGAAAGAGGCCGGCTTCCCAAAATCCTCCTGAATTTAAACTATGTGTGACCCAGAGATGTACACCAATATTTAATTGGCTGATCTACTTGTCAATTTCAAAGTCAATCACTAATTGGTTTTTACCATCCCACTAAACCAACACAGTGCTCCTTAATTGTCATATCTTGTAGCAAAAGAAAATTACAGTCTTATTAAGATATTTTCCTCCTTGCTGCTTTTTTTGTGTGTTGTGGAATGTGATTGTGAATAAAAATTCAGAGTTATCCTCAAGAAAATTGATCAACTACTTCTGCCTTTATGATATGAAAAGGCTAGCACATACTTTGACACATTATTCATCTATACTTCTATTTTTTATCGTTTAGTTTCTTCACCTTATGTAATTTCATTATCATAGGCCAAGCTGGTATCTGTCATTCCTTTCTTATGCCCACACCTTGAGATGGAATGGATAGTTGTAGTAGCTTCATTTCCCAGAAAACTGCACAAAAGAGGCGATTTCAGATGATTTCCTGAGAAATCATCTGAAATCAGGATATGATGCTTTCACTGAAGGTGGTGGACAAATGTCATCCAGGGAAAAGGCTTCATTTGGGAAATCTGGATTCTGTCCTGTACTTTGACCATTACCCTGCTGTGCAGATTTGAGTAGTTCAGGAGTTACTTGATCTCTTTTTACTAGACTACAATGAACCTTGTTAGCTGAAGGGTATTTTTCTGAGAGTTCTGAGAGCCTTTGAAAACCAGATATACTTACTACTAATAGTATTTCTCACGTGAACTGGGTTAGATTTCAGTCGTCTTGTTTGCCATTTCTTGCTGATGTTATCCACATACTTTTATTTATATTTTTCATGTATCTTAATGGTGCTTTGCTATGTGGAAGTTTAGATTTTCCAGTATGGAAGCTTCTTTTACTTTTTAGTTCTGTGTTTTTCATTTTTGGGACTTTGTGCTGTTTCTGATTCCAAAACACAAGTATTATTTAAGGTTTTTTGTACTTTAGACTGAATGTTAATAAAGTAATGAGCTTATCCAGTTTGGTGCTCCCAAATTACTTCATTCCTTTTGTTGTTTGGTGTAGTGCCATTCTGAAGTGTGACATAAGTTGATATCCATAAAGAAAGACACTTTCCTCCACCTAAAAATACACTACTAAAGTTTAATTTCCTTTCTATATTATTTTTTACAGTCATGATTCTGGATGAAAATAAGAAACCAGTGAAGGCAAAGACTTTGGGAAATATTGTCGTAAAGTAAGAAAAATAAATATCTTATAGTTAAAAGAAACCTCCTACATGGGTTGATTGTCTTTTGACTGAAGTTTATATAAAAATCAGAATAATTGAAGTAATGAGGATTGAAGAGCATGTCTGTCTCTGATACTGATGGAAAACTTCCAGGATGTTTTATGTTCATTTATGTTGAAAAATTGCAGTTGTAATTGTGTGAGTGAATGAGTGTGGATTGTTGGTTTTTTTTCCTTAGACTATAGCCAAGTTTACAGTGTTGCTAATTATCAGTGTTGGCACAGAATGATACCTTCCTCTTGTGATGTATGAGCAAGATACTGAATCATTTCCTTCACTGTTTTATCTTTCAGTTTAGTTAAATAGTATAGCAGTATAGATTGGCTTGCTTTGGTTTACAGGTGTGATGCTGACTCTTCTTTCATTGTCTCCTAATCCCAACAGATGCACCTTCTTAGAGGGAGAACATATGTTTTCTGTTCTCTGTAAAAAAAAAAAAAAAAGTGAGATGTCTCTGTGTGTGCTTTGCGTGAAAGTGTTCATTTGTACCAGTACTTGGACAAAATACATACAGGAAAGGACTCCAGAAAAAACAAACAAACAAACAAACAAACCCTGCTCTGCATCATGTAGGTAATTTTTAGTACCATTTACCAGACTCATGTAAGATTAGTTCCATATTCTTTTTGAAAGTACACTTTTCTCAGCACATTTCCTTAGATAAAAAGGCCTCTGTGTACATCACCCTGTGAATTTCAGTTACATTTTTCTTGCCTGCTGACTTCTCACTGTTGCCAGGACCCTTCCTTACTCCTGTAACGTTCTATAGGCTACTGCTCTTTACAGCCCATGCTGGCTCTGTATTCTGGATGTTTTACAGGCTTTCAGGCAAATGGCATTTTCTTCAAACAGTTTTTTTTTTCCTCAGAGAGAGACACCTGTTTTGTGATGAATGTGGTAGCTGTAACCACCTTTTCTTCAGTCACAGAAAATAGTTTCAGCTCTGAACACTTTTTAACTGCGAGCAAATACAAGTATCAAAGGAAATGTATTCATCTATTCCTTCTGTGGTAGATTTTTGGAGAGTTGTGGTAGCTCAAAGTCTTCACTGCTTATTTAGATGAATGAAAGGAAATACAAAGATTAGTATTAACCTTCTGTGAACTTAAAATCTATCAAAAGGTGAAGCACTGGGACAGATGTGCCAATTTTGATGAGTTGTTAACACAGCTGAGGATTGCAGCTGGCCGAGGCACACAATCTGAGGGTGAAAGACAGGAGCTGGAGCTGCAGATGTGCAGCATTAACAGTGTGGGTGGGCTGGTGCAGTGCTTGCATGGGAGGTGGAGTTGCCAAGGAGGCTTTCTACTCAGCTGTACGACTGATCTAATGTAACTAGACTCCTGTGGAGACTAAGGTAGTATCACATGAACTTATTGTACTGTGTGATGCAGATGTGTGTTTTGAGGATGAAGTCTATACCCTTCCTTATCCTCAGCATCTTCAGCTAAGCCATCAGGACACAGACACATAGGTTTAACTTCCCCAAGTCAGCAGACTTATATTTAGGTGTGGTTTTCTTGTGACACATATAAGATTGTGCATTCACTCCATTGTTGAGTATGTGCATTCATTCCATCACCAAGCACAAATACTTAAAATTGCTCCAACCTTTTACAGACTTCGGTTCACAGTATCAATAGCCCAGCTCAGGGTGGAAAACTGTCTTTCAAAGCTCTTACCTCTCTAGTGCCTCAAGCCATAATAAAACATAGGCTTGTAATCAACAGAGAGAGAAAAGACATTTCGTTAGAAAATTTATCCTAGCTGCTTAGATACTCAGATTAGTTGTTATTATTATTCATTATATTATTCATGCCTACTTATTCAATGAGGATGGAATAAATCACCTTCCAGATGTGTTCGTCTCTCCAGTGCCTGCAGGAGAGGCACAGTTGGCTTAGGGTAGGTACTTAATCTTATCTACCAAAAGAGGAGTGGAATGAACTCCACCTTTAGCAACTCTGCCAAACAAGTTGAAAGATAGACTAACAGGTAATGTTGGAGTATGTGTGCATACATTTTTGAGTTTTACTCTCTATAAGTGCCTGTCAGGAGTGATATTATTGTATTAGAAGAATCTGTTTGGGGTTAGTGTCTACCTCTTCTAGCCAGAATTTATCTTCCCTAATGTTGTCGCACATTTAGATGTTTTCTCAAGGGATTACAAATGTGTTAATGTATTTATTTGTTTTTTGTTTCATTTGTTTTTTTTTTTTCATCTTGCTCAGCATGACTTTTGCTGCAATCAAATAAATTAATAATGAAAAGGGGGAGATTTTTTTTGTTTGTTTGTTTTTTTTTGCAACGTATCACTCAAGAAAGTGTAATCACACAGGGATAGTATTATTTTATCATATCTGTGTTTATTGTATTGTTTATTTTATTTTTTGATTAAAGCAAGGTTTCACAAAGTCCTCCATCAAATAAGGCATTTCTCTCTTCAGCAGTCTTCTACATGTACAGACCATTTAAAATAGTAGGGATGACCCTTGTTACTTGCAGTTTTTGTTTGTCAGCCCAGAGCATGTCCCCCTGCAGCTGGAAGAAAATGGGGGACTCAGGGTAGTTCTGACTATTAGTCTGTCATACACTCAGCAGTAAAATATGAAAAAACAGGGGTTTGCTTCACCTGTAGCATAGGTGTGTTAAGAAATATTCTTCGGTATTTCTTGGAGAGGAGAGTGGCCATGTGCTGCTTACAATGCTAGCTATGCAGAAGTCGTAAACTGCTGCTCTTGGTTATTTTTATCCCATACTAACTCCTGGTAAACACTATTTGCCACTGCTTGAGGCCTGCAGTTTTCCTAAGTACAGTATTTAAAATATCTATTCTTACAGCAGAACTTCAAATTTTAATTTTATTCTGCAGGAGTCAGATAATCTTGAAAGGTAGTTCTTACATCTAATTACTCAAACTTGCTGTGCTAAGTATGTTCTTTTCTTTATTTTTCTGTCAGCTGATATCTTTTCTGTTGTTTTTTTTTTTTTTTTTCCATAAAACCATAATCTCTGCCCTTTGGACAGATTATTCTTGGATAAAAACCTCTCATACATACTAGTTAACCTGGACAATGCAATAATATTTTTGATTTCACAAGTCTTTCAGGATAAAATAATTAAAAGCAATGTCAAAATGTGTTTGATAGAACGACAAGGGAAAATAAAAGTAACTGCAGATCATGAGGGTGGGCTTGTATAAATTGTTTTTAAATTATATGTACTTCTTTCTGAGCTAGAGTTTTTGGTCATGAAAGATACTGAGAATTTATTCTCAAGTGAAAATGATACCAGCAGTGACCTCCATTTCCATTAACAAGACCTGTCTGGTTTAGTGACACACTTCTGCTTGCATTGTTCTGGCCTGACTGTAATTAATGCACACTTGAAAATGTGTATGTATATATGTAATTTTGATTAGCCATAAGAATTTTCTAGGTTGTCTGTTGTTATAAGGAACATTAACAGAGAAATCCCATGTAAATTCCAGTTTTCATCTTGTACATTTAAAATATCACGAACCCATTGCATTTATTTTTTTGAAGCAGCCATCAGCACTGTCTCATTAGCTAGCATTATTCTCTATATTCACCCACAACAGGACTACATTTATCTTGTGCTCATTCTTTCCAGAGAGTAGTGACTGCAGTAAATTTGCTGCTAGACCCTAGGTACACTTTCTCGTGTTTGTATAGTTAATTTTGTTCCATAATAATGGAGTTTTGCAGGGTAAGTATTTACAAGTTTGCTTTAGCCATCTCCACTGCATGAAATCACATAAATATATTCCAGATTCAGCAGGAGGTGAGACAAGGGAGTTGCATCATACAGTGATTCTGAAATGCCTTAGTTGCATTGGTTTAATTGCATTAAGAAAAGTAGCTATGTGAGAGGCTCTGTAAACTACTAATGTGGAATATTTTTGGGGGGGATTTGGAATGAGTGAAGGAAGAGGAAGGAAAATCAAAATGTTCTAAACGAGTCAGAATGTTTCAAGTGATGGCCCACTCCATTGCATTGAGTATAGTCTTGCAAAACTTTAGGTACTGTGCTGTAAAAACTAAAATACATTTGAAAATATTTATTCATGATAAATTTTAAATAGTCAATATTTATAAAAAAGTAGTAATGATAAATTCACAGGGTTTTATGATTATACATTATAAGTTAGCCAAGAGAAGCATGACTGTACTTCCAAAGCAAATACCTTAGAGCGAATATCCTTTAGTGGAAGAGGTGTTATCCAAAGTAATCCATTGACAGTTTTCCTATTTGTGGTGATGTGTTCAATATTTATACAGTATTTAGTGAGCAAATAAATGTTCAATAGAAAGCTTACTCATTCAATATTTCTTACAATGTGTTAAAAAGAAAGTCAGTATCTGTGTGGAAGGATGAAGCAACCTGAGGCCAGGATTGTCATCATTATAATGCTCAATAGAATGCTAACCAAGAGAGCTTAAAGGAAAGAAAAGGGGGGAAAAAAGTTGCAATATTTTGCAGCACAGTGTAGTACCTTGATATTTCATTAAAAAAACTGAAGTAAGATCTTGTAAGACTTGATGATTCAACATTTGGGCATTCCGGCTTGGATACACCCATGGGAAAAATCAAAGCTCTCCCTGTGCTCTCCCACTGGAAGAAAAGGAGGCAATGACAATATATGTTTTTGTAAGCATACAGCTAGGTAAAGTGAAAATTCGCTAGATCTGTAAGATGAAGGGCCCTAGAAAGCAGTGACTTTCAGAGGAGCTTTTTATGTTACAGCTTTTTATGATATACCTCAGGATCTTTGAATGAAAGGTAGCTGCTAGTGTAACTAATCAGGCAATATGATTCCTTGTTATTCAGTAGGGAAACTGAAGAGGAGCCAACATTGCTTTCAGTGAATGTGATATTAGTACATCCATTGATGCATTATGCTTGGTTCTTATGTTTGTATTTCAAAAGACTAGTGGCTGGATTTTGGGGAAAATATGAATGAGAGTGACTTGAGTGCTGGAATCCACGTGGTTTAAAAACCTGTGGTATGTAATTCACCCAAGATCAGTAAAATAGTAACTTTTTCAAGGCCAGGAAATACTCGGAGGACAAAATAATCTCTGAGAGATGGCTGTTTAATCTAGCATAAAAAAATTGGAAGCTGAAGCTAGATGCATTCAGAAGAGAAATAAAATGGTTTTAGCAGTGCAAGTATTAAGACATTGGAATAAATTCTTGGGAGTAGGGTGGTGTACTTCAATAGTTTTAGGTCTAACCTGGATATCTATTTTAACCAAAAATTGTGGGGTCGAGGCAGGATTTAGTAGATGGCAACTTTCAGCCTGTGTTATATGGAAGATCAGTTTAAATAAAGAACGTGTGCAAAAGATTTATCTTCCTAACAGTCTTCTACATGTTTATCAGCTTTGTCTTTTTGCTTTACACATAAAACAGTAAGTCCTCCAGTGTGAGAGCAGTTTGTCCAAAGATGTTTTTTCTAGCAGATATCTGGCTGACTACATGTAAATACCATTTGAACTTTTCTTACTTTGAAATTTTTTCCAAGCACTTTCACTAGTTTTTGATGGCTTTTTCTCTTTTACCACTAAAGCAAAATCCACACTGAGATCAACTACTTTTGTGACCCCTTTCAGCTAACTAAAGTAATATTTCATGCAGACTGATGAATGTCTAACATACTCTACTCTTCACCCTTTTTCCTGTGTTGTTGTTCCTAGAGTCTGAAAGAGCTTCCAGATGCTTTTCAAACTTGCAATCAAAAATTTTTATGAGTGATGTTTATGCACAACACTACATAAATGCTGAGTAATAATTATAGCTGCCAGTCAAGATTATTTTGTTCCATTCAGAAGCTCAAACTCATTTAACCGTGGCTTGTATTTGCTTTGACTGGCTGTAATGAATAGCCTCTGAGTATCACTGCCTACCATAAAATAAAAAGATGTCTTTTGTGAATTCCAGCAAGGTAACATTGCCAATAATTTTTTCTTTCATTTCAGAAATTTGCTTTTCTATGCAAATTCTCTTTTGAGTTCTCTGTCTGTAATTGCTTGGTTCTATTAACAAGGAGTCTTACACCATTTTGATGAGTGGCATTCTGAAAGGATGTGCTGTGTGGGAGTCAGATTTCTTGGGCTAAGCTAATGGTGGACTGTTCTGTGAAAGGTCTACCATTGTTGTATGAAAAATAAGGGGACTGTGAAACAATGCTTAAAAAAAAAAAGATTGTCATTTAAAATTCTGTACCAGAAAACTGTTAAAGTACATCAGAGCTTATTTGTAGTGCTGTCAAGCTCATTCATCTTAGTCTCTCCAATTTATAATGAAATTACCTGCTTATCTTTGTAAAATGTAACCAGAATGAATCTTTATTAAATGAACCCATATGATTTAAATCATTAATTTACACAGTTTGCCTGGTTTCCCTTATGCTGTTTTAAATGTATTCAACCTTTAAATGAGAAATAGGTCTGGATCTGTAGTCTTGTACCTTAACAATTTTAAGTTTACTTTGGCTGGAGTAAAGGGAGAATAGCATAATTTGTACTGCTGTTATTGTGCTGGTAACAGATAGCTACAGAAATACAGTAAGTATCTCCCAAAGAGAAACCAAGCAAAGCAACTTCTTTGTATATTGTGAAAATGATAATGGAGGAACCTACCTACTCCTGTCTTGGCCTTCTGTGATCCTGTCCCTTGTGAAAGGAAAGCAGGACTATCTCAGGGGCAGTCATGGTTACTTATGCATACCTGGCATTTTTCGTCAGTATATCTCTTAGTAAAGATATCACCCAAAGATCTTGAATATCAACTCAGTTTTTAGAGAAGGAGGTAACAGGTTTTAAATGCTGAGTTATTGTGGATGTGTGTTACATTTTCCAGGGAAAAAAAGACCCAAATCAAACATCTCAAAATTTTCCTTTTTTTTGAATGGAGGGGATGATAAAAACAAGAGATGTTTGTTTTCAGGTTGCTGTTATTTTTGAACAGTCTCATTTTCTCTCTTCTGGCTCCTTGCGTGTAATTATGTTCCAGTTCTGCTCCCTTTGAAATTTATGGCAGCATTCCCACTGACAGCAATGGTTTAAAGGTATATTTGGCTCTGGAAATTTTAATTCTGATGTCCTGACAAAATTTCAATGCACATAATGATGTTCTGGCAAGCTGAATTCTACCTGTATTAATTTGCGTTTGCACAGAACCTAGAAATTCTGCTCAGTCATGGTGCTAAGAACTCTGCTCTCATCAAACAATTGTATGTGCCCATTGCCCTGGAATTATTGTGCCTGAAAGACTGGCACATGGAAGAGGGAATTCACTTTTTGCTCAGTGGATGAATGGGATTTTAACTGCAAGTAATCTTCCACAGAAAGACATAGAAGCACATTTTCAGATGTTGTCTTGTATTGTGCTATGATATGTGCTGAAAAAATCCCCCTGATAAACACTAATTTAGCAGTCTGCTTTCCACAGACCCACAAAATTTACTAGTAGATTTGTTCATCAACACACTTTTCCTAAAAAAACCCAACAAGCAAGCAAAAAACCCCCACCAAACTAGAACATGAGAAGCCCCTGGTCTCCCCATCGGAAAAAAAAATCCGAACAAGGATGAGAAAACCAAATAGTGAAAGTGAAGGTTGTATTTTTTGTGATATGTTCCACACTTCTCTGTTTAAATTTTTAACAATGACAGAAAGGAAAATGCTTTTCTAATTTCAGCAAAAAACCTGCTTTTTTCTATTCAGTGACTAACTGCAAAGTACTGAATAGAGCTGTGGGAAAATTAAGGACTTCATCAATGTGAATTGTTCTTTCTCTCCCATCACAAAGATGTTTCAGACTGCTAAATAAATTTGAAGTGCAAAATTTGCAATGATTGAGCTGGTTATGGATTGCTGTACTATTAGCAACCAGGCAACAACAATAGAAACTGCCATTCTCTGGTGGCTTTTCCTGAAACCAAGCAAGAGATTTTTTTTTTTCTTTTAGATGCATGTATACACAAACACCAGGATCAATATATTGTTTTTCTAATCTTTTTTTCCAAAGCAAACACTCCATGGGTCATGTTTTTATATCACAGAAACACTTACTAAGCTTGCAAGGCTTAAAATAGGGCAGTGAACTTCTTCCAGATGGGCAGAAGCCAACCTGCCCTCCTGAACCCTGTGTAACTACCTGGGAAGTGTCTTGGCATTTCTGGCCATACCTTAACTGTACTTTTGAGGAATGTGATGTATGGGAAATGTTGAGCCACAATCCTCAGAGAAAGAGCACTAATATTTATAGTAGTATATTCTGTAATGCTAGCTGACCTGAATTAAACTGAAAAAAACAAGATTGTAGAAAATCAGGTATTCAAATCATTACTAGATGATATGACCTTTCCAATGTAGGTTGTACTGTTTTTACCATAGCTAGGATTTTTTTTAAAGTGTGTGTATATATATATATATATATGTGTGTGTGTGTGTGTGTGTGTATATATATATATGTGTATATATATATATATATGTATATATAAAACTAAAACTATTATTTTTGTAAGTGTTATGTTAGAAATGTAAGTGTCCACAGAGCTGGTGGAACCTGTTCTTGTGATTGACCATCATAGGAGACTTGTAATGACACCAGAATTGCTATGCTACAAAGAAATGTTTCACTGCTAGAGATGTTGCCTTCTGGTGTCACAGGGATACTATCAGTAGAAAATAAAATACTTCTGGCTAAATATTTGCTAGTTAGCATTGCAGATATATGCTAGTAAAATCTGTATTGTGCATTTATGATTTTATCTTAAATAAATATATTTGTTTACATGCTTATTCTCTCTCTGTTATTAGAGATAAATTTCATAAAACTTGTGTTGATATGCCTGAATATGTATCTCTCAGGCAGTTAAAAAAATCTGTTTGACCCTGTCAGAGCTTTGAAGAAAGAAACAAACACTTTTTTTAGCTGAGGCTTCTGCAGCTTCTCTTCTGACAGATATGTATGTGAAGTGTCCCATATTTTCTCATGCCTGTATCATTGATTGAAGAAGGGGTGTTTAGTATGTATTCAAAACTCATTAGGTAAAATTATTTTAGAAAGTTCTATTAGTGACTTGTATTAATATACTTTCTCAGAACTTCCAGTATTTCCAATAGGATTATGCACAGTTTAAACAAAAAAGCATTTTTATTTAGGTTGTCATGATTGAAGTCCTTGGAGTTTTATCTTTTTACAGAAGGTCCGTGTGTCTGATAATTCATCTGTCTATGCATGTGTGAGTGTGTAGGGGTGTTAGAGAAAGAGAGACCTGTAATAATGTACTTGCCTGTATCATAGTGTGTATGAACAATTTTTGGACAGATACTTAATCGTTAGAAATGTTAAAAGCTAAATGCTGTTAAAGTATTTATAGTACTAATAAATACTTTAGTACTAATAATATATATATTATTTTACTGAACTGCTTGGATTATATAAAAGGTAAGGTCTGGATACCATGCAGAGCTATATACACATGATGACAATAACATATAGTCTTTTTTATTGTTTACCAGCATATTATAAAGCTGAACTGTCTCCTGATTGTGTAGACAATGATTATTTATCTGAAAACAGAGTATGAATGGAGAGCATGAGTTGTATTTGTTATATCTGTTTTTCTTACTAAATCCCTCTGCTCTTTTCAATTTAAGGTTGCCTTTGCCTCCTGGATCATTCTCAGGTCTTTGGGAAAATCAAGAAACATTTCAGAAGTTATATTTCCAAAAATTTCCAGTAAGAATTATGAAATCAATTATTTAAACTTCTGCTAATGCTTCAGAACTGAATGATAATAGATTTAACCTGGGAAACAGTTTATCATAAGTTGCTATAATTTCATTAGAGGTCTCTGATATATGTATATTTAATTAAAACCATTTCAAGATAAATCCTTTTTCATCTGTAATTTCAGCTCTTGGGTATGCTACTGTTTTTTTTAAGATCTGAAACAGAAGAAGTAAACCATAAGCTCCTGAGCCAAAAAGTCATTTAATGTCATTTAACCTAAGATACAAACCTGCAACCTTATACTTTCACAGCTTCAAATGCACTCCTCCTGTTGGCATGCAGCCATGCTACCTTGGTACCGCTCCAAAATACGCGCTTGTCTACTGTGCATCTCAATGCACTGGAGGCTCTTTGCTGCATTAGTTATGTTTCCATGTCAGTTGAACTATCCAAGGATTGGCTTACTTCTTTCCCTGTAGAAATAGATAGATTAGCCCTATACAAATGTTCAAAATGGAAGATGTGGCTCAATGAAAGTAACTGAGTGAAATGGTCACGCAAATTATTTTTAGTAGGCAATTGCATCATGATGACAGTGTATGTTTCAATACAGCAAACAAGAGTATCTTCAGGAGCAATTTGACAGCTGTAATTATATTGCAGAAATTCCATTCTCCTTGTGCAGATCCAGGCAACATCCTTCTCCAAGCTGTCAGGGATCAAAGTAAGCAGAGTAGGAAAAAAGTCAGGGTTTTTCTCTTTTTTTTTCTATTCTGTACAAAACATTTCTGGAAAGGGACTGCACAGGATAATATGATATAAAAATGAGGAAAAATATTACAGAATTAAATCTTTCAAGCACCAAAAGCATATATAATTTGAAACAGATCTATTTTTTTTTTAATTTTGGGGTTTTATGGTCAATTAATGAATATTCCTAGTACTCTTTCTGACTTTATTTTTGTGTTGTATTTAGGGATATTATGATACTATGGATGCTGGTTATATGGATGAAGATGGCTATCTATATGTCCTGTCCAGAGCTGATGATGTGATCAATGTTGCTGGACACAGAATTTCAGCAGGTGCGATTGAAGAGGTTAGCATTGCCTGACAACAAAATAAGAGTGAAAGATGAATAAAGCAAGCTGAGACTGAAAATCCCACATTTCATCACATCTCACGTCTCAAAATCTCACACAGAAAGATCTCCCATTTTCTTTCTGCTTGTTTTGTTTACATTTCCATTGGGACTTTTAACCAAAACATTTCCTGTTTCAGGTTCTTCCTATTAAGATGCTTTCCAGAAACATAACTGTGGCACTTTAGACTTTTTTTCTTCTCTGCCAAGGTCAGGATGAATAACACGGAAATGAAGATGTTGAATTTGGACTTGGAATGTTTATTGTATCTTACCTATTTACAGTATTTACAGGCTCATGAGCTGTGAGATTAACTAGCTAGCTAGGAGAACGAGGTAAAATGGAGTGCTTCTAACTCTTTCCAAGGTCTTTTAAGTGATAATTACCCAATACCAAGGTGAAACCTTTATTATTTAGGTTTTTGAACCAATAACGACCACCCAAGGCCCTCAATGCGGACCTCTTCCACCCAATTACAGAAAACCACCCAAACCCATGAAGAAGAAGGAAGAAGGTAAAGAAGAAAGACAACCCCAAATCCTCCATCTTGATTCATACATGTTACTGTACACTAAAACCCCAAATTCTAAGTTTCTAGGAAGCCAACACGTAACAAATTTAGTCAGTAATAAGCAGTTTGTACAATGGGATTGGTAAGAAAGGCATAATTTGGTACTTGAAGGTGGAGTTGAGGGGCAATGCAGTTGGGTGGGAAGCATACCTTATAGCTCCAATAATGTATTTATTTGAGAATACATTAAGATAGTGTAGTGTCAGTGTGACAGGTAATTTCATCAGCTACTGTAGTTACTTAGGAGTAGAAACTTTTAAACTTTTTTTTCCTAGAATGCAATGCTCAGTGTTGGCTGATTTTTTTTTTTTTTTTTTTTTTTTTTTTTTTTTTTTTTTTTTGTCAGAGATTCACATTCAGTGCTTTTTCTTGATTGGAAGACTTCACAGTTTTTTGACAGCTGTTTTGTCTCTTATTGTATGAGCAGTGCTAAATGAACAATGAAAATTTCTGTAAAAAACCCTGCTGCTAAATTGAAAGTCATTAATGTAATTACCCATGCAACTCAGAAAAGTTGAAAATAGTGAAATTCATAATAGTGTCTGAATCTCATATCATTGTTCACTCAGCTTTCTGGAGTCACTGTGATTGATTGCCAGTTACAAATTTCCCTGATGACATATCAATTGCTTATTCAGGGAGTATAGGAAAAGGTGTGCTGGGCATGTACAAAAGAAAAGTATGGTTTTAAGAACTCTAAATTTAACTGTTCACTGAATCAGAAACTAATTTGTGAGTCATTTTTCAGTTTATGATCTCTGTTAGTCTAGTGACTATTTTATTTTGAAGGCTAGAAAACTTAGAAGAGAGTAGAAGAAATTCTGATTACACAGAAGTGAACAAGTTCACATAAACATTAATCCATCAAGAATTGGTCAGCCAGGGAGCTGAAACAGCTGCTGCCCTGACTTGGGCCTATGGAGATGTAAAGGTGCTTTCAGTTTGCTTAAATCTCTTTCCCTTAGAAGTAGTTTTTTGTGTTCCCTTACTAAAGCGCAGCAGGAATCTCATCCCTGCCCCTTACTGCTCTACTACTCATTGGCTGAGCTGGGCATTTTCTTTGCTCCAGCCTGTGTTAAATGGTTAATTGAATCATCTCTGCTGCATTTCCTTTGGATCCATCATACTGAGCTCATTCTCTCTGTTTTTCTCCCTACAAATTAGGTCTTTCCTCTAGAAACATAATGTTTCATCACTGTGACATTCTAGAAGCTTTTTTATTCACCTTTTGCACAAAGCTAAAAACCAAGAGTGATGCATGCACAGTTAATGCATGCACGGATAATTGCTAGTTAAATGGGAAAGTGTTAAGAAGACCACAATTAGCTCCTCAGTAAGATCAGTAAATACAGAATCAGAGGTCCATTGAATCACTGTGCAATTGACAGTCACCTTGCTGTGCAAATATGTTGTCTACATTAGAGCGGCATTACAAGTTTTACGAGTTTGTCCTTAGTGCTTTGACTAAGTGTTTTAGCTCTGTTATTTTCCACACATTTAGTTCCTTTGTCTAATGGAGCTGTTAAGACTATTGGAGCTCCATGTTTACTGCAATGCAGTAGATGTTGCAGTCTACTTGGCCAATCAGTGAATGGTGGCCATTATGGGAACCTCACCTTGTGTGTTGATCCACCCCTCTCTTTGAGGGGTGTAAATCTGTGCTGTCCCTTCTGTAAATCTGTAAAATCTGTAAATCTGTGCTGTCTCTTCTTGCCCCTGCCTGAGGGGACGGGGGGAAGCTTAATCAAATCTTGACTATGTGAGGCAACAGACTTGAAACTGAGAACTGAGGAATTTATCCTGAGAAATCCCTTTCCCCAATCATGATGTTTTTATCTGCTGCTGCATTTGCCATCCATCCTTGTGCCCAATGATCATACTAGGAAAACCATTTCACTTCCACAAGTTTTTTATTATTTTTAAACAAATTTTTAAATGTCTAGTGCTGTTTCTATTCTTCTTTTCAGTTGTTTTACAAATTTTGATAATTTTAAAATTAGTATTTTCTAATTACTGATTTCAGTCATTTGAAGTTAGCATTTGAAAAGTTAAAGGCATATTGATAGAACTTTGGATGGACTGAAGAAAAATACTACAATAACTACACTATTCCGGCTAGCCATAAGACTTACAAATAAGTGACAGACTGGAATGACATAAACAAGGTACAACAAAACAATCTGGCAACATTTATGCCTCCACCTTAGGAGTCCTGTTGATGCCTGGTAGGTAATTATGATATTTGGTGGTAATGCCAGTTTACTGTAGATCTTTTTTCTGTGTTCCTGTGGAAAACAGTATTTACTGTGCTTGTAGACTTAATAGTCTACTTTTCTGTAATTCATTGTCTTTTTTCTTTCCTGTTTTGGTTTGTTGGGTTTGGTTTTTTTTTGTTCTTGTTATATATGCCTATCAGGTTTCTCTGGCCATGGTCAAGAGGTTAGAGCAGGAAAAAATGGGTATTTATAGCAGGGAATGGAATGCATTCCTGAGGCTCTGGCCTGCAAGTGACCAAAGTGCATTAAGTGTATGTATGTGATGCATTGAAACCCTGTAGGGATTTGGACTTGCATAAAATTAATTCCTATATGGTTTGTCAGTGTGGATACAATGACTTTTGGACAAACTAGGCTGCACCTGAATTTAAATGCATTTGTGTATATTCAGCTTTTTGAAGCAGGCTCTTTGGCCTTTCTAATTCTGGGATAAGCCTGGTGCACTGTTCTGTATTTAGCTTGTGCACATCCTATCTAATTCCTGTGAAAAATAATCCAGTTTCGAAAGCTGTACATAAATGGTCATGCTTCTGTACTGTGATAGAGGATCCATCTACTGTTAGGTCAGTGTTTTCTATTTGCTTTTTTCTGGCATGGGACATTTCTAGGGTCATAGTTTGTGAAATGAGTATAGCTTCTGACAAGGTGTGCTAGAAACACATTGAGCTGATTTATTTTTGGTGTATATTGTACTGACCGTGACACATGGAGTCAAGTTTCTCCTTCCCCTTTTGACCATAAAGCCTAAGGATGGTGAAATCTGTTTTGAAAATGGGTTATCACAGACCCTTTGAATTGTTCCTTCCCCCATCAGTTTCATAAACAGGTCATACAAAAGCCTCCCTTTGGTTAATTGGAACAACAGTGATTCAGCTTTCCATTCTTTCAGGTTTTACTATCTTCTCTGTACTTTTCCTGTCTTTCTCATTCTCACACCATTTTTTTTGAGTAGCCAATGCAAATGTGGTATTCCTACTTAATAAAAACAGCCAAAAAAATGCCCTTATTCCTAAAACTTAAGTCATCCCACCTCCTTTGATTTTGGCAACACAGTATGTGAAGTTCAGTTATTAGCAAGCACATAGCTCTTGTATGTACAGATAAATTAACAAGCACAATCACATTATGTGGCTTCTGTGTAGGGTCAGGTTAGGTTCTCTTTGTGGTCCAGGACAGAGGACTGAAAAGTGCTGGGAGCACTGTTGACAGCAAAATGCCCCAAGGCACATTGAAAAGAGCCAGATGCTTTGGAAGAGGATTCACAGCTGCTGGCATCTTAAGGCCAGCTTTGTCCCATACTTGGTGACATACATCTTGGTATGTACTGAGATATCTTGGTGACTGTTTTCCTGGAAGTGAGTACCTCAGCTGGCTAACTGGAAGCTTACTTTTTTTCACCTAAAAAGAGTTTGATATATGTTATCAATGTGACGTTGTGCAAGCATGTAGCAGTAAGGAAGGAGGCTCTGGTGCAATTCCTTTTTTTATATCAGGAAGCTGAGACCTAATGTTTCCAAGAGAGTGATCTGAGCTAGGCTGGATGCAAGCTGAGGCTGGGCATGTATTTGGCCTTGGTTGAAACTGTGGTTTTACAGCAACACAGAATGAAAAAATAAGAGTCAGAGAAACCAATAGGACTTAATATGTCTGTAGTAGGAGTGCTTCTGTGGTTTTGGTCCTTACTCCCTGCATTAAAGTCCCATGTTACTCATAATGTTAGACAAATGATATTTGTTCCAGCAGAGATCTCACTAACAAAACCAAAGACACGATACTCTCACAAAGCTGTAAGGAAATTGCCTGTGGTTTGTTCAATATTTCTATTTTCTGCTGCTAAAGTTTTTATTTCTTCTGTTTGTTTGAAAAGCATATGTGAGTATATTTGAAAATATATACACACGTACATCTTTAACACATGTAATTGGAATCCTGAGATGTACTGACCCTTTGCTGTCAAAATGTAAGAAAAAGTCTATGGTATTTGTTCATGCCATTTTTTTCACTGAAATGTTATCTGTTCGTTCAGTTTAGTTTTCTTTTCCATCCCACAGTGTATTCTCTTCCATCCTGCTGTGGCAGACTGTGCTGTTGTGGGCCAGGAGGATCCTTTAAAAGGACATGTTCCATTTGCACTGTGTGTACTGAGACAAGGTGAGAACTCAGAGATAACTGATGTCACTAACACTTGCAAAAGTCTCAGAAAAGATAAAGGATTTTACCTGCTTCACTAGGTATAAAGACACAAGAGAGTAAGATTTTGAAAGAGATTGTTGAGCGAGTTCGGACCAACATTGGTCCAGTAGCAGCGTTCCAGAAGGGGATGTTTGTGACACAGCTACCAAAAACACGCTCTGGCAAGATTCCACGTTCTGCTCTTTCTGCACTCATCAGTGGAAAGCCATACAAGGTAAGTTAAAGAAGTTTGCTTCAATGAATTAGGCATACATGCACATCCAAGGACACAACATGGTGGTTTTGATTTTCTTGATTGTTCTGTCCAGGACTTCAGGTAGTACTTTATGTTTTATTTCTGTTGCAGATTATCCAAAAGATTTTCATGTTTCAGAGCTTTCCAGATACTTTTATCTTGACTGCTTTTGAAGTATAAATTTAGAAGAATCTCTGAAATTCTTATCTACTATCAAATGCTACTATATTCTTCCTTTTCAGATAACACCAACCATTGAAGATGCTAGTGTGTTTAAACATATTGAAGAATTGCTAAAGAAAAATTAAATGGGATAATACATAATAACAAGCATTTCAGTTTTTCAGGTATACAAAGAAGCTTTTTTTTAAGAATATCACATTTAAAAAACAAGTAATGATTTGGCACTAAATGTTTTTATTGCAGAAACATTACTGTGTTCTTCACCATATTGCCAAAGCCACTGACACATAGTAAAATCTCTGCATGCTGTCAATATATACTGGTTATTAAGATGGCTAAGAATTGCTAATAGAATTTATACTTTGCTATAGTCTTAAAGGGAAGGAATCATTGGATTATCCATCTTATATGGTGTCATGTAACCTTAAATTTTAATCTGTTACTTTATAATGTGACCAGTAACTTTTGTTTGGCTAAAGCAGCTTACAAAAGGTAAAGCAAAAAAGGAATTGGATTGTGAAAATTGTTGCAGACATTAATTGTTCTTACTTGTAAATTATAAGCTCTTGTCCTTCAGGTTTTTCTAAAATTAAAAATTTTAAGATTAGTTCTCTTGATTTCTTTATTTTCCTAAGGCTTTTTGCTATAAGTTAGATTTCTATAATTATTTTTACTCTAACTTTCTGAAGAGTCTTTTTTGTAAAACAGTAAATAATTTCTGGCTTTTAAATCTATGAAAATCTTGATTTGTCCACAGTAATATTCAGAAAACCCCGTGTATATTAAATAAAGGCAGGCATTTACACTTTGCATTTTCTGTTCGTTTGGTTTTTTTGTTTTGGGGTGGTTTTTCGGTTTTGTTTTGTTTTTTGGTGTGGTTTGCATCGCTTATGATAAGGACAACCAGAACGTGCTTTTGCTGCCATAATTAAACATTTTAGGCTGAAATACATATAACAAAGAAATTTAGCAAATAAGGATACTAAGAAACCCATTCTGGACTTTATAGGCCATTTCAGACCTACTCCAGTGTTCTCAACCAGCCAGGGAAAGAAGGACACAATTTTTACGTACATTGCTTCTCAAACTGCAGGTATTTAATTGAACAAGAAATGTAAAAGTCCTTTTAAAAACAGAAGCTCCCAGAAAACTATAAAAGTAGAGAAGTTGCTCCAACTCAGCTGTGCTTACCAGAGAAAGAAACAGTAAGTGACAGACAAATTCAGATGATGTTGTTGTATAAGAGAGGTCCTCAAAAGGGCCCAGAAATACTGTTATGTAGTGGTGGATGGAGGTAAGGATGATATCCCTGTAAAGTGATTAAATAAATCAAAAGATTGATGTAGGAGCTAAAAGGGGATAGGTTCCACTTAACATGAGCCATACCCTGGTGGTGTCTTGTGCCTGTGACACTTTTGTGGAGTTGGTGGGCTCTAACAGTTACATAAGAACTAAATCTAGTGTCCATGTGTTTTTTCACTAAGGGCTGCAGACAGCTGGGTCAGTCATGTTCATAGTCATGCTAAAACAGCCCAGTTTGAGCCTGTGCTGTCCTTGTTTCTTGCCAAATCATTCATAAGGTACCCACCCCCCTGCCCCCCAGCTATTCGCTTCAGTTGAAAATCAGAACCTGAACAGGGAATAAAACATGCAAAGGCTTTACATGAGTAAGGGCTAATGATGCTTTGTGATAGATATGCTTAATATACAGGTTGGAGATTTAAAAGTGGGAATAATTTTGCTCTTCAGAGATGTCCTTACAACTTTCTTGAAGTACTACTTATAGAAGCAGCAGTTAGTTTAAGGTATTATTTTCTTCTGGATGAACTATTCAAGTACAAAGACTTTAACAGGGACCCATGCCAAATAATGGACTGATTTGCAGACGCTTTTTCCTTTCCACAATGCTACAACTTAGCAACCTGTGCTGAACAGTTACAGAGCAAGAGGGAATTCTTGGGAATTTGTCCCTGTTTTTGTTTTTTTTTTTTCAAATCAGTGAAACACTACAAGGGCCTTACCAGACAGAAACTGGCATATTCACAAGGTGTGTGGACCTTACTTTTACAATTGAAAGTGAAATGTTGTGTATGTTTGCTATCCTTACCTTGGCTGCAGCCATCATGTACTTAGAAGAGCAGGGGAGGGGAACTAATTAGTGAGAGCTAAAACTATAGGAGAGTCTGAAATGCATGCAGGAGAAGAGAATGAATTTCCTAAATCTTGCATAATTTCCCCAATGATAGCTCATGCTCCTACACCAGTTTCTCCATTTGTAAGGAAAAGTAAACTGCTTTCTAGTTTTGGTCTTTTCTTTTAAGGAGGTGAAAAAACACCCTCAAAACCCCCAACAGCATTAGTAATAGATATTTAGGCATGCACTTACCTTTCTGAAGGGCTATGGGCTTACATTTATACTAGCAAGAAACAATTATCTTTCCTCTGAACTGTTTATGAAGAGCTTCAATAGGTAACATTCTTAAGGTGTCTCCATGACAAAAATATTTGTAATAGCTTCTGTTTTCTGAGGCAGCCTGAGTTTTGGTTTTTTCTTTTTTTATGTTCTCTTTTTAACAAAAAATCTCGTGGGGTTTTTTTTTTTTTTTTTTTTTTTTTTTTTTTTTTTCGTGGGTTTTTTTTTTTTTTTTTTTTTTTTTTCCTATTTTGGTAGGAGTCATTTCAGATCAAGACTTGTTAAAAGAGGACAGAGCCTTCAGGTGTGCTCACTCTGCTGCCACACTGGTAATGCAGAGAATTTCAGAATTCCAGAATGCCAAATGTCTCATACATCAACATTCAGAAAACCCAGACAAAGAAAGGGACCTTATTGCAGCAATACAGTGTGGGGAAATTACTGTTTCATGGCCATTACTTTTGCTTTCCAGAGGAGCCTTTTGCTGAGGAACTGCAATTGCAGGATGCTTTGTCCTAGCCAAACTCAAAAAAGGGAGAAGGAGTAGTTACGCTTGTACACTTGTAGTTATGCTGTGCTGCTGCCCAGCAACCTGAGTATACCATCAAGAAGAACAAGCCCAAGTTAACAAGTGGTAGAACAGCAGTAAGTTTCTTAATTTTGTTTTTAGAGAAAAACAGCAAGTGGGTAGATTTGAATGGTCAGTGAGCTACTGAATTTTGGCTGGAAGAGGCAGATGTAGTAGTTATTCTCAGTGTACTGAAAGGGTTGGAGTCAAGTAGGCAACATGTACCATAACCACAGTTTGTAGCTGTAGAGGGTAGAGCTTCAGCTTGTGTGAGGAAGACAGGGATGAATTAGGAGACTTGATATGTTATCCTTAAATCAAAACTGAAGTCACAATAATACTGTTTTAAATTCTTGTGGTCTGTTTTCTTCCACTGTGAAATACATAATTTGTGGGTGCTGTACCCCTGGGCCAGGATTACTTCCACACTGGTCATAATATCTGACTCATTCTTTTCCCCACCACATTTCATTCCCTTTTTAAGTTTTAGTGTGGGGTGCAAAAGGAATTCTGTAAGACAAGAGCTGGTGTTTACGAGGGAACATGTATTCACACAATACTGCTGCCACTGACAGTGGCAGTGGCAGTGTTTGTATTGCTTTACTTTGTGACATTCTGCACTTATTCCGAAAGGAGGCTGAGGGAGGAGAGGAATATTGGTCAAGTCCAAGAAAATGTGAGTACTAGAGCCCTGATTTTCTACAGTTGTGTGCTATAACCCTGCCAGCATTTTGCACCCATCAGCAAGATCTGTGCTCCCTCTTGTGGCAGACTCTCGCCAATAACTCCATCGTAACTCATCCTTGTTAGTGCCAAAATGTGCTTAGCTTAGCTGTGAGAAGCATCTGGTTTCCAAACTTAATGCTACTACATACCAAACTTAATAGATTTATGAACACAAATAGCACTGAATTATTTTTTTTATTGACATCGGGGGAGAAAAATCTTTCACCATCTGATTGACCAAAGTTTGCCAAATAAAAATAGACAAAACAAATGTTTATGTACGTGCAAACATTGCAGATCAAACTGCTAAAAGAAATAACTAAAAGACAGGTCTTGAGCTAAGATCAAGCAGCAGAAAAATAGCAAATAGTTAAATGACTATTAAGTAGGTCTTACTTTGAAACTTCCCATTTAAACAAAGAATAAACAACAATAACACCACCAAATAAAGCCACAGCAGGTAATAGTTGCTCTTCTAAACTTTTATACACTATATATTAATCACTCTGTCTTTCAGTTATTTCCTCTGATAAAACTGACTTCTGTGAAGTCTCAGCAAGGCCGTCTTGGCTAAAAGCATAACGTTAGACAGGAGCCTGTCTGATGCTCTGTTAGAATGGAGAAATGGTGGGGGTTGGCTTCTCTTTTCTTTTTCTTTGCTGAATATATCTGGAAACAAGAATCTGATTCTATGCAAATATTAGATTTACTTTTCCAATGCTGGCTGGTGTTTGAAGATCCTGGAACGAAAAGGTGGCTCTTGGTAAAGCAAGATTCCTCTTGGTCCGCAGGTAACATAGAAGAAAGTTTTTGGTTTTTTTTGTACAAATCATGTTTTATTAAATTGCATTTTTTTTTTTATAAACAGTTCTTCTGGGTTTGTTTTTAAGAGGTGAGCCATCATGGTGCTTCACTGTAGGTATCTAACATTTCCATTTTGTCTTTAGAGGTCCTTTTTGGCTTCAGTTCCAGGTTATGTCATTCTATTATACATCATCAGAGGCAGGTGTTCAGCTTTAAATATTGACAGATTTTTCTCAGTAGGAACATGTTGAAGCTTCTAACTCTGCTAAACATATTCATTTGACTGTTACAATCCAAAAACTGTAAAAATGGTGGAATGGAAAGATACAAACAGTAGTATTGACACTGTATTGTCAAATGTTTGCACTGAGACCCCATGTACCATAGATTTTATTTTTAAAAAAATCATATTTATATCCATTTACATAAGACTTACACATTTTAAAAGAAATACATACACAGTAAATACGTAAATGTCTAGTATTTTACAATAAAACAGATGTAACCATGTAAAGATGAGTGGCTTCATTTGATAAAAGCTTTGGATGTGCACTACTGTCAAATTTTTGATGACAGAGATGCTGAGAGAAAAGGGGGAGATTGTTTTGTTTTTCTGGGTTTGGTTTTTTTTAGTAATTTAGGTATTTTTTATTCTTGTTGTGAACTAACCAATACATGAAAGGAACATCATATCTGTGTGTATGATAAACTTATGTGTTCTCTTCCCTATTAACCTGTTCTTGCAGAGAGTTTTAATGCTCTTTTCCTAAGTAGTGGTAGTGCACTTCAGGTAAAGTAGAAGAAAGAGATGACATCTAAGAGAAAAAAATAAACATTAATTAGCAAAATTCTATGATTCTAATTCAGTCTAAAGTGTAATGACAACAGAAAATACAGTACTAAGTAAGCAGTTTAGTAACTAAGTTACTAAAACATAGGTTTTGAGTATTTGTGGGAGGCATGCATTTGTTTAATTTTAGATCTGCAACATAAACTTACTAATAATTCATTTTAATCTTTTACTAATTGTCCTCAGTAAACACAGACTGCTGTTTATGTTCATTTTACTGTTGTTTTCCTGCTTGGTTCAGCACTGGGGTTAGTTTCCTGCATGTGGAGACCTTTGCCTGTTTGGCACAAGGCTAAAACACACATTTTCAGTGTACAGACCTTGCTGATGTACTTTGTGGTTCTTCTTCCTAGTTCACTGCAGCTTGACAGCATTTACCTTTTTCACCCTGATAGTTTCTTTGCTATGGACCTGCTGTTGCCAGATTATCATTCACATCTTTTTGGAATTCTGCTTCTCCATTCATCTTTAAAGATCCTCTTTGGAACCCTTCATTGGTGAAGTACATAACTGATTTTGCCAAATCTCTTTTAGTATTTCATTAGATAAAAGTTAAAGTAATATGTTCTGTTGCTCCAGCCTTTGGCAAGAAATCTGTCCTGAATGACCCTTCTGACTTGGCAATGACAAATGTTTTCGAAGTTGAAAGTGTTGGGAAAGCTGGGATAATGTGAGTGCCAAATCCACCAGCTGTGTAAAGGCATTGCAGCTGCTCAGCTAGGCCACCACATCTAGCCACCACAGCAGAAAGCTTGCTGGGTCCCCAGTAAATTTCTTTGCCACAGTACATGGCCAGCACCAACAGCCTAAATTGTTCTTAAATTTCTGATATCGAGTGCACTAAAACAGGCCTGTGCAGAGTATGCTTATATAAATGTTTGAGACTGTCTGCTCATGGTTTCTGGCTGCTCATTATGGTTTCAACAAATGGTCAGAAAAACCCACCTGAAGTGCAATTTGAAAGCATATGAATGAGACACAGCTGCTGTGAAGAAACGCTATAAAGACACTGGAAGGTTGTACCAAACTGATGTTGTTCGCTTTTACTGTTTTGGAATACAAGCCTTTGACAATGTCTGTAAGAGAATGTCTCTTAGTTTCGTAAGAGTAGCAGAATGCAAGAATCTGCAGCCCGCTGTGATCACAGGCCATCTGCATTTGTTCCATGTGCAATCTGTTTACCACTTTCTTTGAGGCCTGCTCTTTTTACTACATAAAAAACTCCCTGATCTCACTATTGTGTGACAGCTTATCCAGCTATCCCTCCCCTCTGCTGCTTAGTTCCTTGTTCCGTGCATGCAGATACTTCACCAGAGTATCACAGCTGCTGATGCAGTCTAGGCAAGGTGTTATGAAAGCCTGGGTCTCAGTCTAAGCTGGATCTGAAAAATTTCAGGAGGCATGCTGTAATGAATAATCTTTCCTTTCGTCCAAGTATCAATCAGCTCTTCCATGAAGAATCTGTTACTCAGGAACTGTGCTGACAAAATTCTGAAAACTCCTCTGTTGCCCTTCAATCTTATATCCCCCTCTATGGCCAGTTTCTGTTTATGCAGTCATTCTTGAGTTGCAGGCAATTTGTTTAAATTTGCAAGTTTGATATAATAGTGAAGGAAATATTTTCCTTGCATGGGTTTGTGGGGGTTTTTTGGGGGGGTGGTGGGGAGGGGTAGGGGTGGGCTGTTGTTTTGATTTTCAATATAATATACTGGCATCCAAAATAACTTCAACTTGCTTTTTGGTTTCTAACCTGCATGGCATTTTGAAATTGCCCTTACAGAAGGTACATATACTAAAGTTGTAATTCACACCATCTTGTTCCTTCTCTAAAAGGAGTGTATGGTGAGAAGAGAAATAGTAGTAGATAACTGTCAGTGAACCTCATATATTAGCCTTTACAATGTAGATGCAAACTTGATATCCTTATAGACCACTCAAGCATTTAAGATTAGGATGTAATTGGCAGAATAGTGGACAGGCAGCAAGTACTGATGTGATACATACCATTGATACTTGAAACACTACTAATAGTCCAGTAGAAATTGAAGATATACATATCTTTTTGCTCAAAATACATACCTTCCATAGATACATAGTGCCAGAAAAGTCTGCTGCTTTAGTTTTGTTTGTTCTTTGCTACTTTTTAGATAATTTTTAATATAGTGGGAATAAATGGTTTGGATGATCTTAAATTAATTTTTGTTAGCATATCAGTTTTCCATTTCTGCCTTTGTTGTGCTCTTCAAGCCTCACCTCAAGTGCCTGGCCCATTACAGTTGCCCTAAGAGATAGCTTGGTGTTTGAACTTCTTGGTCATGCTTTATTCCTTCCAAAATTGTGATTCTGAAGCACATAGGAGAAAAGGTTTGAAACCCTGCCTTCAGTTTCTGTCACCACTGAACCCTGTAAGAGTCCTGTCACTGACTTTACTGATACAAATCTAGACGTGCATAGACATAAAAAGATTTCTACAGTTTATGTGCTTCATCATCATCTTTGTAGAATCAGCTGCTAAACTTTGCTTTTTCAGAAAAAACAAACCAACAAATAACCACAGCCCCCCAGGTTTATTTTTTCAGGGGTGGCTCAAAAAGTTCCCTTTTTTACTAAGAGTAAGATGTTATACTCTTGCAATCTTTCGAAGATCTATGAAGTAAGGCTCATGTCATTAGGAGGATCCTATGCAATCTACTTTTCCCACTGTTAACATTTGCTATTCCTAAGCATTTTTTGAACTTACACAGAGTTAGTAATATCTCAATGGCCCCAAGTCTGTCCCAGTCTTGGGAATCAAAACAAAAAACCAACAACTTGCCTGCAGATCCTTGCATGCCCCACCTACAATATACAACAGCTAATGAAACATGTTTGATGCCTGATGAGGTTTTGGTGATATTCAAATATTTTTCCAGGTGCCTTGCAATTCCCCAAGTAGCTAAATGGAAACTGTTTAACTGAGAAAATACTAGCATAAAATGGTGTCATATTGATGTAAGTACTCATCATGTGTGTATTTTTTCCAAAATCTGGGATAAAATAGAAAACTGTATTTCCACAGAAGTCTGGAACAGTGACTCTATGATATTCATAGCCACACTCAAAAGATATATGGTGAAAAATTTAACATGAATTCCAGTACCAAATTTGATCCAAAGGTGCATCTGGCTCAGATTATCCTTTCTTTGTCAATTCTGAATGATTTGAGAAGTGCAGGAATCTCTGTAATAGATAAATTTTCAAGATTTTCTTTGTGGGTAAGTCTTGTTCCAACTCTATGTAGCTACCTGATGTTCCAAAATGAGCTGGAGCTTTAATTAGAAAAAAACCAACAAACAAATAGATCTCTTCTTTACTAGCATTGCCCCACATTCCAGCTCCTATTAGAACTCTATCAAGTTCTCATAAAGTTCATTCCCTTTGCCTTCTCCCCAAAATATGGTTGGTGGCATCCTCTGGACTGAGCTTAACACTGTTGTCATGACCAAATGACCACCCTAGTGAGTCCTTAGTTATGTCCTCTGCTCCATGCTGGTTCCTGCTTGGATAATGTGGGGTGTAGTTCACAGATATAAAGAGCTTTCTTGATGGCCCCTACAGAATACTCACAACAATTCAGTGCTGGCTTCATTGCTAGGCCTTGTCAGCATGAGTATGTGCGAACTGTTGAGCTGTCTAACCTCTGCAGTCGTGATGATGCAACTGCAAATTGGGAAGGAAAAAAAAAAGGAAACAAACCAGAACCTCTTTAGAATCATCAGTAAAATATACCAGTCTGTCTACCACTGGAATTGCTCTGTGGCTTTCTCTAACATTGTCTGGGCATGGTCTAGTTCAAAACTCAGCACTTCTTCATGGCTGATGTACTGTTGGAATCTGTCTAAGGTGAATACAGTTTAAACCTCAGGTTTTTATTTATTTTGTTGTAAGTCCTAATGCTCTTACCTATCATGCTGTTTAAATACTATTGTGTTCTTACTGCTGGGAGATAGGAAGCCAAATCCTGGATGAAGATATACGTCTTCAAAATTACTTCCCATTAAATCTACTGAGTTCAGTATACCCCACTGAAGAATTAACTGTCTCAAAGACCTCAAGTAAATCACTAAGTCTGCATAGTGCCTTAATTCCACATCTGTAAAATGGAAATATCATCTTCTACATCATACCATGACTAGAAGATTAAATCCATTAATGTTTATAAGGTTCTTATATACTAGAGTAATGTAGGCTATGGAAATGCCATGAAAGCTAGGAGTCAATGGAATTCAGTGATGTAATCAGGAAATTATTGCATCAGTAACTGCTACTATAAAGTGTTGTTAAAGGTGAGAAACTTTAATGCAATTTAGATGGCTTTAGTGGAATTAAGGTGGCAATACTGTAATACCAAGTTAATTATTAAGCTACAGGATGTGATCTCTACAAGTCATTGTATTGAATTACTTTGAGATAAGTCTATTTGTAGACCTAAATCCTGTCATGATGAAATAAATGGCAATGTTTTAAATGGAGAGGTCTGTGTACTAATATTTCTCAGAACTTCAAGCAGATATACTTTGTCTCCCATATACTAGAAGGAATAGCTGTGATGGGATTTCTTTCCTCTGTCTGCTCTCTTACAATGATTTTTAAATTTTACTTACTTTTTAATTACGATCTGCTTGTTAATTTTCCACTCATTTCTGAGTTAGTGCATCTTTTGGAAATCAAAAGATTTCCAGAGAAAATTAAGACTGGTATATAGTAACTCAATTAGTGATTGAATTTCAGCATTTGCTAACTACTCATCTGCTGATGACTGTTAGCATCTTCAATTATTTCATGGTCAAAGCTAGGCTATTCAGTTTGAAAGTAAGATAGGAAAATAAAGGTGATAGCCCTTTCTAATTGCATTCTCTAGAACACAGTCCACCTGCTAATAGGATGAAAATTTAGCTTAAATATTATATTCAATCTCAGTTGAAACTTAGTAAAATAATTCCTGTCTTTCTGATTGTTTGCTTTACAGATATAGGATAGTGAGACAGCCTTTTTTTTTTTTTTTTTGTATTTTAAATAAACACTGCAAACCTGAAAAAATGGATAATATGCCAAGCCAGTGCTTTTCCATTCCCTAATTCAACTCTCCCAGATTCGGTTCATCCTAGTTAAATGAACACAATTGTTGTGGTGCGAGACATGCATTAAAAGTCAACTTGGCATGCTAGGATGAGCCTTGTGCTTTCCAAGAGGAGGTGCAGAAATGAGCTCATACCGTCACTCGCCATTTTCCGCGACTGGCCTGATGTGGTGGTGAGCCGGAACCCGGCCGGCAGCGTTTCCGACGCGCCGGGCATCATGCTGATCCCGTGAACCTCGCGTGGAGGGAACTGCCGGCGCCATGAGGGGCCACGCCTGAAGTTCTTGTCATCGCTCTGTCAACACAGAGGTGTATTTGATGAAGCAAAATGAAGCTTTCTGAGTAACTATCCTACTGTGTGCTATCTCTACCACTGCCAAATGTATTCCATAGCAACTACCCTGCTCTGTTGCACTGCATCCAGTCACTGTAATGTGTTTGAGACATGCTTGTAAAAGTAAAAGCTTTAGAAATACTAAATGCTGGGGTGGAAAACTCTTCTTAAATCTTTGGATCGATATAGTCAAGGGGTTTAGTATCAGCTTAAATGGAACTTTCTTACACAGTGACAGAAAGTGGTTTGTTATTGCATTGGGAGGCTTACATAAAGTACTGAAAAAAAGATTAAACACTCATGTGCATGCACGAAATTCATAGGCATCTGACATTTTCAGCAAGTCCTTAGAAGTTTTATTTCTCCTCACGTGCAGAAGTTGAAGACTTAAACATTTTTGCACTGGACTCTTATGTTAAGATAAATAATTTCCGTAGTTGGATTTGAGATTCCTCTTCCCAGGTAACTGCCCCAAATCACACTCTGTTAGTATTGATTAACTTTAAAATACTTTGAAGAAGAAAAGCAGTAAAGAACAAACCGAAAATCTACTTTTGTAGATTGTGGTGTGGTACAGATGTTGTGGCATCCTGCCCACACACATCCCCCACCACCTACTCTGGCCTGCAAAACTTCCACTCCATTCTGCATGTTTCCTCTCTGGAAAATGTTCATCTTAAGGTAAGAGTGCAGTGTCAAATTTAGCATCCAAGATGACACAAATATGTATCCAAACGGAGGTTACTTTAAAAATCTTGATAGGTATTCCTAATTTTTTTTTCAAGCTGTAACTGATTTTTTTTAAGAATGTGAAAATTAACATGTCTTCATGCATTCAATTTAATTTTAATGTTTTACTGTGATAATTTATAAATACTGAAAATAAAATTAATTACTTCCTCAAGTCGTCTTTCAGTTCCTAGTGCTAAAAGGTTGTTGTATTCTCTCTCAAGGATCTGCCGTGCCTAGAGATACCAAAGTAAACAATTAAAATGGTTGAAGACAAATAAAAGGTAATAATGGGTACAGATTAACCAGAAGTAGCATAAGCAAACTTGCCTGTGTGTTTTGTGTTGGAATCTGTAATAATAAAGCTAAACTGCTGTAGTCAAAGTTTTCATCCAGTGCTATAAGTGAACCATGTACACCACTTTCTAGAATATTATTTGCATATTCTCGGAGGCCAATGGCTTGTATCCAGCGTATGACTCGATCATTGCTCCATACCAGCACATCTGTAAGGACATAACACCAGGTCAGTCTCCTGATACCTGATAACTTCCAAATTTTGCAGGTGCATGTGTGTAGCTGTGCGTGCCCTGTGGATGTCTTACTGCTTTATTTCATACATGAGGAATGCCAGCACTATTCATACAGCTTTAGCACCTCCTATTCAAAAGCTCTATGTGATTATCTTCAAGTAATAATGTTTCCAAAGGAGAAATCTGCTTCCAGAGGGGATCTCCAGAATGCAATTCCTCCTATTTCCTATATATACCATTTTAATTTATAGGCAAGACTTTCCTTTGCAAAGGCACAGGAGAAATATCCATTCCTCAAGGCTTGAGAGTTTTGTATTAAACATTTTGGGAGTTGTGTCAGCACCTATTATATACTGACATGCCATAAAGTAAAAGATTAGTTTACAATTTTAGAGAAAAACTATTTTTAGTACAGAAAGCTGGTAGATTTGTTAAGGTCCACACCAATTCTAAAGCTGAGGCAACAAAATGAGCTAGGAAACCATTTTTGAGGATTTGGCAGTTCTGAAAAAATATCCTGCCCTGCCTGTAAGATTAAAAAAAAAAAAAAGTTACTTATACTCATCTTTATAGTTGTAAGTGGGAGACATAGTACTGAGTTTTCTTTACTAAGTGATGAGACTTCCTGAACCTTTACAAGTCCAGTAGGATTTCTCCATTGCCTGGCTGAGAGCATCTCGCTTTTTGGAGTCAGGATCAGCTAAAACATGGTGGCAGGTAGAGACCAAATCCCACCTGGGATTAATGAATCCCCACCATGAATAACTGCCCAAGGCATGACAAGGTGAAGAAGGCTATGGATTATTACCTTTGTCCTAGGAGGACCCATCACTGAAGCCACACCAGAATTTGAGACCAATACCCAATTCCCCTGTCAGTCTCCAGCTAGACCTGCTTGGGCTGTCTGGCACTGATACCTGCACATCCAAGGCAAAGTCTTTGCATTAATGCATGCCATCATCTGCCTTGAGCAAATGCACACTGCCACTGTAGCTCTTCAACTGTTTTTTTAGCTCTTTCAATCAGCATTGTGCTTGAGAAGTGCTAACTACTCTAGTCACTAGAGCTGGAAAAACTCAAAGGAATCAGAGGACTCATTTCTGATAGCTGGAAAAAACCCAGGCACCCTAATTGTTATATATATAAAGAACCATGCAGTGAGTCTGCAACTACTCTAGAGAGCTTTGCACAGAAAAAAAATCTTCAGCATCTGCTATGAAATCTAATAAGGCCAGTGTTGTTAGGAACTATTCTTATGTACCAATCAACTGCCTCATTGGTCACCCCTCCAAGCAGCATTTCCTCTGAGACATTCATGTAAGAAATCAAAAGCAAAGGTTTTCAAAAGCTGGAGCATAGTGTTAGGATCCCGAGTGCTCCCATTTTTTAGTGTTGCCCGCAGCACATCCCACTGAGCTGCACACTGTTTGGCCTTCTGCTTCTGAGCCTGAAAGAGATTCAGATAGGATCCATACCCAAAATTCAGTTTAGCAAAATGTATGTGTCAAACCACCACTCAGAATCACAGGCCAAATTTAGCAAAGTACTTAACTGTGCCTTATTTAAGGAGACAGAATTTTTTCGCAAGAAAGATGAACTTATGTTAGTTTTGCTTAAAGCACATGCTTAAATGCTTTGCTAAAATGGCATTACAATGGGTTAACAATGTCAATCTTCAAAAGAAGAAACATTCCCAGTATTCATTCCCAGGAACTATCACCTTTTATTTCATGCTGACTCATTTCTCTTCGCTTTTCCAGTTCTTTTCTATCATAATTCAACCTCTTTAAACACATGATTCCATATTGCAAGCTTGTTCTGTTATTTAAAGAGAAACATTTACAGAGTTAATAAAGATATTTTGAAGATGGGAACATATGTAGGATGTATTTCCTGCACTTCACATGGCGTGTTTCGTAGTGCCCATGTAGGAAATCTTGAGAACAGAGGGGAGAGCAAAACCAGTAAAAAAACTCCACAGACTTCAGGAATGAAATGGAAAAAATAAAATGAGTATGTTTGAATAACTGTTTTAGCATAAGAAACCCAAAGCATTAAAAGTAGTATTCAGAAAAGGTCAGCCCTTGTGAGCCGTGAAATGTTTTGTCAAATTAGGCTTTTAAAAAGTGACAAATCAGACAGTATATTAAAAAGAAATTCACTTCTTGTCACATAAACCTCATTCTCCCCAAAGTTTAAATGCCTTTATTTCCATATTTCCAATTTAGCTTCCTAGCTATATCCCTAGGTAACCCAACAACTGTCAAATTGCTTGTACTTAACAGCTTTTATGTGCTACACACAATAGCTTTTCATTATTATGAGATCTCAGGGCTTTGAAGCTTAGTCTAAGACTTTCTGATACTTCACACCACTTAAATTATTACTGTTTCTGTATTGTCAAGAGTCTATTGATATATTAATAGTTCCCTGCTCATTATGAAATTTATCTGTACCAGTATCTTGGTTTTGAGAGATATAAATGCAATGTGGTTGCTATTACTAAAGGAATCTCTCTCAGATTTCTTACAGTCAGACCTCTCTTTTCTGTATGGTTTTCCACACCAAAATAACAGAAAGTGTTTTTATTCTGTGCAGCATTGAGCACTAAAGCAGACACATAAGCATTTTTATCAATGCAGTCTTTATGCCAACATACCGATGAAAACTATCCACCATTTTTAGGTGCACACGCAGATCTTTCTTTGTCAGGTGGTCTAACATCCTCGCATCTACCAGGCATTCCATAAAATAACTTCGGTACTGAGGTAAACCCAGACTGGGAAGCCATTCGTTACCTATCCATTCATGGTTCATATCACCATAAGCCAGGGTCTACAGAGAGATGAAAATGCAGAGGGGGAATAAATTCTTGAGTTTGTTCAAGACTGCACTGCAGACTAAACAAAATATGTCTTAAAGAAAAAAAATGTTTTAAAAAAAAGTCTAAAAAAAATTAGTAGTTCTTGTTTTGCTTTGTTTTCCCATTGGAAGAGGGAGCCATTGCAAGGTATTTGTTATATATACCAGTTTTGCCTGTTGTTTCTTGTTTTCTTATGTAAGTTTAAGGATTTTTTTTCAATGTTGAGTTTGAAATGCAAGCAAACTAGTTACACAATCAAAACATGTATGTTTCGTAATCTTACTTGCTTTCAATTGACCTTCTAGAATATTTATGCCAGGCAAACACTGAGCTGTGAACTGGTAATACAAACATGGCTCCAAGGAATCCACTGAGGCTTGTTACTGTCTGTGGGGAGAAGAATCTCATAAATAGAATCTAATGACACTTCATGGCTACACAGCTGAAGTCCTTTAGGAACTAGAAGTTAATTTCAGTTGTTTGGCACTCAAGCTTACATTTAAATGAGATATTTTCAGCTGTGAACAGTTTAAACCTAAATCCATCATATGTAGAACTCAAATTAATTGAGAAAGGAGCAAACCAGGTTCCTCCTAGAAACTAGTACTCAGGCTTCATTGTTCAGCTAAAATTTCACTAGGGTGAGGAATGGACTATATGAAAAAGCCATGCACGTTGAGCTATTTTTACGTGAATTGCCCTATTAAGACGCAAAATAGATTTTTACATCTCACCGTGTATTACAAAACAGACCAGAGAACTAATAAATTGCAAGATTTACACTTCCTCAACAGGATCATGCTCAGGATCACTTTCAAGCCTAATATCTCTTTGGTTTTGTTTTTAATGTCATAAACAAATGAATAACACAGTTAAAGCCGGAAGGATAATATTATCTATGAGGGAAAATTTACTCCCCTTATGTCTCATTCTTGTGAGATTTTGAAGAGAAAAGGAATGTCATCAGTAAAGATAGCAAGATTGTGTAAGTGTGCCTATATTAGAGAAAAAATTTAAAAATGCAGCTAATTGACTGTTCTTACTAAATTATACAATACTATTTGTAGACTGATACTTGGGTGTGACTTGTACATATGTTTAAAAAAAAAACATTGGGTGTAATTTTAGAAAAGTTAGCTCTCAAATTCATGGCATATTTAATTGTCCTATTCTGAAAAATGAGGAAAATATTTCCTCTCTTAAACTTTTAACACAGTTTTAGACAGGAGATAGAATACGTCTATCTGGAATGTAGTAATTTCTTTTTTCTTTTGTGAAAAATATTCACAACATATGTACCTCTTTCTGCTTTACATAACAAAACAATATATTCTTTGAGAAAAACTCTAAAATATGTACATCATAATTCAATAATTGAGATACTGCCACAATATTATATTCCACTATGCACACAATTACATTATTATTAGCTTTCAGTTTAAAAAACTCATGTGAAAGGTCATACCTGAGCCCAACTGCCTTCTTCAGACTCTTTCTGTATTATCAGCAGGAAAAAATTAGTAAAGCAGGTAAAAAGACAATAAAAAATAGTTATAAAAAGATGTGATTTTTCATACACATGTTAATGAAAATATACACATAAAGTGCACAAATAAAATAACTCTGGCCAGTGGTAATGTCCTGTGCTAAACTACTTGAAAAATTATAAGACCAAAACCATAAAATGTAGCTGAGTTTTCAAGACAGAAAATCATTACATCCTGGTGAAATTTTACAGCATTATTTAAACAGTCTTCACAATTAAAACAGAAACATTTACTTAAAAAAATTGGCATTAGTGGTGTAGTTTTTTGTTTCTAGTTTGATTTTGAAATATGCACAGTAAAACGCTGTCTTCTTGAGAATATATTGTAAAGGAGATTTTTACATAACATTTTTTATGGAAAAATTGTATTTTTCTGGCTGGCCAGTTAAACCGGGTTTCAACCCTATTTCTTGTCAGTTCAATGCTGTTATATTTGCATTCATGTTTACCAACAATAATAAAATCAGAAATGAGCTCAGTTTAAAAAAAATTATAAGAATTGTCTTCCTTACTGCTGATGAGAAAACTTTAAATAGTATAAGAAGCATAAACTTTGAAGAAATAATTCCTTATTGCATCAAAAGTTAACTCCAGTACCTCTCCCACCATTTATGGATTGGGCTGACTATAATGTTGTCCAAATGGAAATCACTTTTTCAGAGATCTCACTGGAACATTGTATCATGTTTCATTTTTTATAAGCATCTTTATGGAGTTGTTATGATATAATGTTAACAAACAAAACCAAAAATAACATATATTAAAAAAAAAAAAAGTCTTAAGTGCCAAGGGAGAGGTTTGACAAAAATCAGTAAATAAATGACACTCTCCATGCACCTGAAATCAAAGATCACGAATATCCAAGTATTTACAAGAAGGACTCAGCATTAATGAAAACATGAAGTTGTGTAAAGGCACCATTCTCAGCCATTTTCTTATTTCTTTTTATGTCAGCACGTACAAAACACCATTTAGAAGAAGAGGGAGTAGATTACAGGGGAAATGTTGCACCTTGTAACCGTGACAATTTCATTTCATTAAATAAGGTTTCACAGTGGCACTGAAACTATTATATACTCTAAAAGTCCAATACTGCTTTTAGAGTCACACAATTTTTGTGTTGGCAATTCCATTTGTAATTTTTTTTTTTGCTGAAAGGTTACGTAACTGTTCTTTAAATTCAGTTTCATTACTCCCTGCAACTTTCCAATGGCATGCTTTGGGAAGCATCCTACAGAAGATATGGCATCTGTGTTAACGCAGGAACAGGCCTATTCTCTTTTGAGCACCGAAACCATTTTAAGTGGAACTGGAATGACTAACCGTTTTAGCTGGAGCAGCAAGATTTTCCATTTCTTCATGGGTCACCCAAACATTGCCTGAGGGCTACAGACAAGGCCCACAGGAAGGCAGGTGGGATCCACATTAGGTAAGCAGTGGTAAAGAAGAAAGGCAGCACCACTGTAAGTTAACAGCGCATCACCATCAGCACAACCACGTTCTTGCCTCTACCGAGCTGCAACTAGAGACAACTTTAGACAACTTGGTTTGTATCTTTCATTAGTGGGTTCTGAACAGATGTGATGAGTATTACAACTAGAACTGATGGATGAAATCCAGCAGAGCACTGCCACAAAGGAATGAATAATAATTAAAGCTGCATTTCATAAACAACTGGCAAATGCAACCTTTACCTCACAGCTCTGTGCAGAGGTAAGTTTCAGCTCCCAGAGATTTTCCAGCCTAAATATTCTGCACAAATCTTATGCTCATATTGTAATCTAAATAATGAATACTTCTACCATGTTTCTGTAAATCAAAAATGTCAAGATAATTCACTTCTAAAACTATTCATCCTCATCCTATTGTTTTTCATCAAAGGATTACTAGGACAATGAGGAGAGTCAGGGAGGGAGCATGGATGTGTGCTATGTTTTCTGGAGCCGTGAGATAAATTAACTCTTTTCCTGAGAAAGAGGGGAAGAAGAAAGACTGGGGACTCAGAAATGCACATTCCAGGGCAGGACAGCTTTGTGTGCAGAGAGTTACTCAGGCAAAATTAGAAAAACAAGGCAAAAGTATTCCCAATGTTTTTAACTTGAACATAATATTCTCTCACTTCATAAGTGTAAATGCTTTTGTTCTTTGAAATATCCTCTTATGCTTTTAAAATCAAAATTAATTTTGTATAGTAATTCAAACATCATATTGACTCTTTACTGCTTTACTTTGGTAAAATCCATTACAATTCATAATATTACCATGGTAATGACAAACAAAATTGTTTCAGGGAAGAAAGTATCAGACAGTGAACTATAATAGTTAAAGAATGTGAGCAACATGAACATAAAAGGGCAATGCATAGCAGTGTTAGTGCTGTTGCCCAGTTGCTTATGTAGCTCAGTGGATCCAATACCTCACAAATGTATCTGAATTCTAATTTCCACCAGAAGATTCTCCATAAATTTAATGAAGACAACATATTATAAAATATAAATATTATTAACATTATCATTATTATTATTATTATTGCCTTGCTAGTTGAAATCTGAGCTATACTACTTGAGTAGTAGTCTTTGTCCTTCACTTCTATGCCTTGTTTGCCATCTGATCAAGCCTCTTGTTAGTCTCCACTGCTTCATTGCCATTACCATCAACCTATCTCAGTATTAAAAACTTCCCTTTGTTATCTTGTTTCTTTTTGTTCTCATCAGTTTGGCCTATTTTTCCTGTTTTTTTACAAATAGAACATTAATTTTTACTCTCCCCTGATCTATTTCCTTGCCCCTTTCCTTTCAGACAGGTATTTCTGTGTATCTTTACTTGCTTCTCTCCTTTCTGCCAACACTTTCTCTTCCTTCCTCACTGAATACACAAGCTCCACTTCTGCTTTCCAGATGCTCCCCTCAAACCTCCAATCACTGCTTCTCTTAAAAGCATGCAGAACATAAAGCCAGCTGACTTGCATTAGATAACATTTGAAAGGGTGCAAAAAGGGGGAATGGGAAAAAGACTGAAAAGAGCTATGTTCCTACATAACTTCTCCCAACTCCTGGCTCCCCCCAACCGAAAAAAAAAAAAAAAAAAAAAAAAAAAAAAAAAAAAAAAAAAAAAAAAAAAAAAAAAAAAAAAAAAAAAAAAAAGAGAACAAACAAACAAAAAAGAGAAATGCAATCTGATTAGGCTGGTACAGATGATTTGAAGGAAGAGAAAGGCAAAAAAATTAGGCAAAACTACAAATAGGATGCTCCATACTGATTTGGATAACATCAAGGATAATCAAAACAATGACTTAAAAAAATATCTGATAAAAGAAAAACATCAGCAATCAACAATCAAGCAAGTGATGAACAGGGAGTTCTGAGTCTTTATTAGACAGTTCTCACTGATTGTGAAGTGTGTGTTATAGAGCCACTCTGGTACTACAGAAGTTTTTCTGCAGACTCCTGTAGGGTGAAGTGGGGAAGAAAAAGTTAGCTGAACAGGACTCACTGTTCTGGACGTTGGAGGTGCTGATGGACTTGTCAGTGATACCATCTCCTGGATTGCTAATCGGAGTTTTAGGCGATGAAGAGGATTGCTGATTCCAATTTCTCTTTGAATCTCAGTATCGGACAAAGCAGACATGATAGCTCCACTCTTCACATTGGCACGGCAGGCAGCAACATACCAGGCTGGCATCCCTAGCCAGAGCTGTCAAGAGAAGGGACAGTTCATCCAAAGCACTGCTTCATTTCTCAAATGAAATTACAGTCATAGAATATCCTGAGTTGGAAGGGACCCATTGGCATAATCAAGTCCAACTCTTGGCTCTGCACAGAACAGCCTTAAGGATCACATCATGTGCCAAGAGCGTTGTCCAAAAGCATCTTACATTCTGTCAGGCTTGGTGTCATGACCACTAATAATCAATTAATTAATAACCAATATTAAATAATTAACTTTCAGGACACCTATCAGTCTGAATAAGCTTGGTAACACACACAAATGAGTATGAACATCATAGTCTTTAATAAAACAAAATTGTTTCAGAACCTTTGAAATTGCCTTGATGTCATGTGAATTCTTTTCGCTTCTACTGTAATGAGAACTTTAAAGCAAGGCATGCTTTGAATTATTTTTAGAGCTGCCTCCAGCCCCTGGGCATCCTCCTTTCCCAGGTTTTTAATGACCAAGTACTGGCCCAAGTCAGTGTTACTGCCTATCTGATATTCTTATGTACAGAAAATCATCTAGGAGGAATTAAGTAATTTTTTTTCACTTTTGTACTAAAATGGCTTTCTCTTTTTTAACATGCTGTACTCAATCTTACATTTCTCAGCTTTTATTTTCTGAGTAGAAATTAAGCCCAGTTCAAACAATCAACCTATCAGGGACAGATTTTACAGTAATTTTGGGAACAGTCTGGTATGGTGTCACATACCAGCTAGGAATACTGGTTAGAAGGTGCAGCAAAATGTGAGCACAGCAGATTTAAAGTAGAAGATATGTACTTATATGCTTTTCCACTCCTTGTGTTAGTCTTACTAGCCCAGGCCAGCAACAGCCCCTTCCTTCACCATTTATTCATTCCCTGTTAGAGGACTTACTGAATGTGAATTATTCTTGGTTTTGTCAGCTTTCTCATTTTATGCTGCCTGATTAATATGACTGTCAGTGTCTGCACCTCTTTTTTTCCCAAAGGAGGTAATTTCATCTCAGGGATATATACATGTGAGGTTTTTAATCATGGTATGAATTACATTATGTTTAACAAAGCCTGGGAGAAGAACATAAACAGTGAATGCTATAATCACTGCAATTTTAGGGATAATATATTGGAAAACAAAGACCTAGGTAGGTGCATCTCAAACAGGCCATCAGAATTGGCTGATTCCATTGGTTGTCTTTTTTTCCCTCTTAAAAAATGCTTACTAAAAGAGGACACAAGGTCAAGGAAATGAGGAAATTCACAAAAAACTGGAAAGCAGTGACAAACTGAAAGGATTTTCATTTCATTTGACACAGTAGGGGGAAGAAGTGTGTGGTTAGTAAGAGGTTTATACTTTATGTGGGAAATATTTTCATAAAGGACAGATGTTAGGTCACTTTTATATCACAGGGAAAACAGACTTGATGGGTTGCAAAAGGCTCAGTCAGGCTTTGAGTCCTGAAGATTCACAGAGGTTGAGAAATTACTGCATTGTGTTTGAATAATCCTTCCCACTGATGGGATTAGACACTACCCCCATCCAATGCTAGTCTGAAGCTTAAAAACATTATCTGATTCAAAAAACTGTCACAAAATACAAAGTTTCATGAAACAAAACAAAACAAAAAATTATGTGGGTAACACCCAGCTGCACTTAAATGGCCATGAGAAAACCATGCATAGCTTTAAAATGTATTTCATCACCTAATTTATTTTGACATTAATTTTTTTCACACATGCACTTGAAAAGCAGAAAAGCATAAACACTGTGAGTTATCCACCCTGCAGAAATAGATCAAACTGTTTGCTGCTCATTAGGTAAATTATTTGTTTAATGAAACAAGTAAATTCTTCAAAATAGCTGTCTAGCAGAAAATGATGTTAGATGAACAGTCTCTAAAAAGAGAACACAGAAATCATTCTTGACAGAGAACTCAGATATCAAGATCTATATACTTTTCCAGAATTAATAAGGAAAACACAAAATTCTTAAAATATTTCTCAAGTATGTCTGTACTACATACAAACAACAAGAATAACTTCTAACACTGAAAAGCCAGGTAAAGTTTGAAAATGTCACAATATACTTCTTAAATTTGAGTACTTTTCTCCTCTAATATTTATTCTTTAGTTGAAGTGACACATATTTTTCTTTAGGAGGGTATGAAATGCACACAATGTCCATCTGCTGACTGAATAAACATACTACTCCTATCCTCATATCTTTTTATCATCAGTATTCAATCTGCACTGACTACTGCGACATAAACTTCCTTTTGAGCTGTCCTGTGCTGCTGTCACCATATTCCCCAAGAACTTCATAGGTCCTGATTCCTCTTTACAGCCCCTCGCTTAGACATTGGGAAGCATATCCTATTTTTCAGAAAAGAACTAAGGGAAGAAAAAAAATAGGGCTTAACTTGTCAAAAACTGCTTGAAACTGTAGATCACCTTGAAAGATGAGGGTATTCAGAAATTATAGGCTTGTGTTTGTTTATGTCTCCAGCAAATCAGCCTTTACTGTAATACTAAATATTTCTGACTGATACAAATCTGGTTACAGAACTCTTAAAGTCATATGAAAAAGTGAAGTAGTGGCCAAATTAAGGACTGTTCCATATTAACAGTGATTTTGGGGGAAAGAGGATATAATCTATTTTCCAAGGTCATATACAAATGCTTGTACTGACTTTCTGCAGTTTTCATTTTGTCTTTTTCATTAGGTAACTTCAGCAACTCCAATGCAAAGCAGGAATTTTATTGACATTAGCTGCTTTCATTTCTCATCTTTCATTTATTCAGTTGCATATTTCTGTCAAAGGTTTGGAGAGGGATCTCTTTTTTCTATTGAAGGGAAAAATATTACAAGGTCTAGCTGATGATCCAGCAGGCAGGAGAAAATCTGTGAATAGGTAGAGGTCCTTGGTATAGTAAGGAATAGACATTTTTCTTTGAGCCAACAAAGAGTTTGTATCTGCACTGAAGTGTTACAGCCGTGCTATGTAAAAGTGGCTGTGGATTTGTGATAAGAATATTCTTACTTTCCACCTTTTTCTTGTCTCAGCATCTGTATAAGTAATTTTTTAGTAATTCCTTCACCTGAAACATTTATTGATTACTTTGTCAAAATTGATGTCAGCTCTGCTGAATGTTTTTTCTTCTTGATTTCCAAACCCCATTCATTTAGGTCCTCCAAATAAAGGGCAGCTCTCTCCACATTGGATTTCAGATATGAAGGCACTGCCTGTCAAATCAGAGAGATTCAGCATGGATCTTTCACACTGCAGGTGAAAATGGTTAGAGGAACACTTTTTTCCCCATTATGTTTTTAAAATGCAGAAAGCTACAAATTCTTTACATCTATTTAAAATTAGCACATCATTCTACATAAAACGTTTGTGAAGTTCCTAGACATTTAGAGACTGAGTAATTCAAATATTTAAAAACTATGGGATTCAAGCGCATTTCTGGTCCTCATCCCACTGTGTAATTCTGTCTTACTTTTTTTCAGCTCTAGTCTCTAATTTACACCCTTCAGTGTCAAAACCTACGTAGAGCTGATGGCATAGCACATGAGGAGAGGAAGAGGCTGTAACAGTCTCTTTCAAGATTTGTAAGGACAAGCACACAGAAGCAGTCTACGAATGCAAGTCACATTTTCATGTTATGGCCAACACTTACCTCCAGCCAGGCAACCACCGTCGGTCCATCCCACTGTGCAAAAGGCAAACCTTTTCTCCGAGCCTCTTCCAGAAGTTCATGTCTAAAAGTGGAACAAGAAATGGTAAAAATGTGGAGCTGTGTGTTGCATAGAGGCAGCTCTGCCTTTTTGTGAAGGGTAATAACAGTGAAGCACAATGACAGGCATAGAAAAAGCACAGAACACACCAGTTAACACAGCTGTTTCTCCTGTTGAATATACTCTCAATCTATTCCCAAGTCTTCAGTTTTCCTGACACCCTTTTAAACATCTAACAGACAAAAGGTGAGCCTTCTCTTTCTTCTTTAGCCAAAGCAATAAAAAAATCGGTATACCCTATAATAAAGAGATATCAAACCAGACATTGGTGAAGAGGGAATCCTCCAGAGACTAACTTAGCTCTGCTCTGGTACTGACTCAATAAGGCCCAGAAGTGGTAACTTCTAGACATGAACTAAGCATGGATGTAATGCAGCTGGATCTGAGAAGTGTCTGCATTTGAAACACTAAGCCAGCTGTACCAGCAATGCACAATGCTAGGGTCTGTGGAGTGCAGCCATTCTGTGCCTTAAGTATGCCATCTGTGGCTATTTAAGAGTTGATTGTATCGTAAGTAGTTCCGTTTTGGATCTTTTTAATTATTAATTTTACATAAAAGAATTCTATATGGTTTCCTTATATATATATATATATATATATATATATATATATATATATATATAAAATAGTTACAGAATTGATGAAATTTCTCAATTTTATACATATACAAAGATGCATCTCTATTGAATTGATCAAATACCAATCCAGCTCCTGTATTTCCAATTTTTCTGGACTACAACTGGTGTATATGTAACACACCATTCTCAAAGCTTAATTGATACTTTTAATACAGCTGTATTAAATATTTGGTATAGTTATGTATAAACCAGTCAGCTAGACCACCAAGAAAATGCTCTATATTAAAAACATTGAGCTATTACACCAGACATTTCCACTGTGGTGACGGCATAGAAAAAGCAATCTTTCAAATTTCTTTTTTTTTCTGATATTTAACAACATGTTTTCAGCTGCCTCCTGCTGAGCGAAACACAAAAGAATGGTCTCTGCAACAAGCTGTAGTGAAAAACAAGTTAGACAAGGACTATGCTAATGTAGTATGAAAATTTGCTTACATTCCCAAAAAATAAGAAAATCTTGGAATTATGGCTTCAATTTTGTTCTGTCCTCCTTTATTACTTCAGCCTTTGTGGTTCAGTTACCCCTTGACAATTCTTCACCACCTTAGCAGCCTTTCAAATACATGTACTACAAAATCACAGCAGATAAAAGCAATGGAGTGATCTTACTTGAAAAGAGTAGTCCTTTGGGGATTTTTGCATTGCCAAGGGGCCACACCAATAGAAATTTGGCTTTAGCAGAAAGTGGAACTCAAATGAGAGATTTTGCATTCAGTTTTAAATCCCTGGGTCTGAATATTAATAGAAAGGAACCTTCTTTACTTTCTGAGTTTATGCTGTAGCAATACATGACATTACAAATACTTGGCAGCATTACTGAAGTTGATCTAGCTTCTCCTCCCACACAGCCTTTGCAGCAAACTTTCCTTTGTCACTCAGATATACCAAGCCACTGTAGAGATATCCTTGATTTCTGTGAAAGCATAACCCTCAGTAAAACCAGAAACTGCACTCTGGGTATCCAAACACCTCATTACCTTCAGCAGCCCATGGGGATGCAGGAATGCCTTATTGCCAGGGAGACAAGTAGTGAATGCCTGTAAAAGGGTATTCTCCTACTTAGGAGAGCAGAATTAAGGCATGGCCAGACTTGGCCACATCCCAGCTACCTATGGATGAGGTACTTGTGTTGCAGCCTTCCCTCAGCGTTGGTTCTGCAGGAGCTACAGCAGCGCTGTACCTCCCTCGGATGCTACAACAGAGTTGCAGGACTCCTGCTGCTACCGGTCTGAGAGCTAGCATTGCCATCCTTAGGGGGACACAAATTTTCAGGAATGCCCCTGCCTCACCTGGCCATTTTTGGTGTCCCATGGTGGAGCATGGACTACACAAAATCCTGTACAATGTGCTTCTTCCCTACAACCAGCCCAAGCCTGGGGAGCGGCCCTTTCTGCAGCTGGGAACCCCATGGAGACACCATCCCAAGTGGAACCTGATCCCAGAGTTTCCTTGATCTAGGCTATTCTCTTCAATCACCCCAGCTGAAAGAGCAGGGCTGGCAAACATGCTAAGTAGAAAAGGAGATAATGGCTTTGAGGGTCACTGGCCTTCCTTGCTTGTGTTGGTCTCCTGCTCCAAGCAGGAGAGCAGCAGCACCTGGGCTACAAGGAGGTGGGGAGAAGTCTTGGCCTCTTGGATTTGGTGTTAAACCTCTGCTTCAGGAACTTAGATGCCTGAAGAAGAGGCCTTGGCACTTTAAGGGCCCACTTCCATGAAAAACTTAGATCCTTTACACTGGAATTACAAAGTACGTATTTCTAGGGAGTCTTCTGTGACTTTGCAATGTTTGTACCAGCTGAAGGCTTGGTGGGAAGGCTTAGAATTTTTCCAGTTATTCTCAAACCAATACATTCTCCTACAGTGGGAAAGCACTTCTGTTACTTCAGAGGCAGTCTGGCTCACAGAGCTAAAGGAAAACAGGGCTGTGGTTATTGATGTAGGCTGAAGAAAATGGGGCCAGGCCAGAAATGAGATGCCATGAATACGTGCGTGTGTATATATATATATATATATATATATATATGCACTATAGCCAAAGCCTTCAGTTTGATAAATGCAATTCAAATGGTCTTTGCATGTAGAAAGAAATTGGTCTGAGTTGAAAATATTTTTAGAATACAGTTAAAAATCCTATACTTGGACAAGTACATGAAATATAGCCACCATAAGGGTTGTGCCTCACTCACTGTTGCAGAAAAATAGAACAAGGACTTTTATAATATTTTGTTCCCTTAAGAAGAATTTAATGCCTCAAAACTTATAACTCCTTCCTCAGATGATTCTTAGAAGCAGCAATGAAATATTAATTTTATTGAAATTATAATTTACTTTTGGAATATTAGTCTTTGACTATTTAATACAAACTAAGAGATCTGTAAAACCTGGATCTTCAGTTTATAAGTCATAAACTAAACCCAGAATTTCTATTTTTTGACTAAGAGTCTTTAGTTGACAGGCAGTGAAAACTCTAATGAATGGTGTGTTTGGGGGGGTTTTTTGGTAATATGAACTAGCACTATAGAAAAAAAACCCCACTCTTTCATTAAGTTAAAAGTATCACATAGGAAAAAAATAAGCAGTTTTGACCAACTGTGCAAATCACCTCAAAAATGAATCCAGTGACCTGCCTGTTTTGGAATAGAAAACAATATCTCAGAATGGACAGGATGCCATCTACAGTCGTCCTTATGGGATAGTCACTGGCTTCCCGAAAACAGAAGACCCCCAAAGTGAAATACTGGTAACTGCAGTTCAATTTTCCTTGCAAAAACATACAGTTGATCACAGGAGAAAGAAGGGACAAATACCCTAGAGCTTATCACTCCCTCTTCCCGTCATTACAAATACAGGGTTTAGGGGATCATGAAAAGCAGGGTACAGACGGTCTAATTTAGGATCTTTCCAGGGGAATGGGCAATTTTCCCCTCCTCAGACTTTTTTAGAAGAGTACTACATGCTATAATGTGTCCATGTTGCACTGGCAAAGAGGAAGGGAATTAAAATGCAATTATTTCCATGCTTGCTTAGGTTTTTGGCAGCATATGAAAACAAGCTGATAAGGAAGAATTGACATTAATTAGGCTTTACTAGAAATGCCATTATTTTGCAGATAGGACTTTAAACTACTGACTATCACTGGAATGAATTCCAAATTAAAGCTATATTTTAAAGATAACATTATTACTGCTAAACAATAAAACCCTCTTCCTGGAGACATTACAGGAGTTACTGGAATATGCTATTTAAAATATATCATTACTCTGAGCCTGGTTTTGTAAAGTCTGGAAATTTCATGAACACCAACTGTTTAACATACATGCAAAATTTGAGAAATACTTCTATTTGTGTGTTTTAGGGAGTGCCTCATAAAGTGGGCTCTTTTCACATTTTTATCAAAGGCAGTAAAGAAAAATCACACCTAATGTCAAATTGTGTTGTGGAGCTGTGTGTTGGAGAAGCAGAGTTGTCTCCCTAGCACTGACTTCTGATGGTTAATCCTCCCCAAAATGACTTGCTAAAGACACTATTAACACTGGGCCATTTGTCTCAGCACCATTCATCCACAAGCCAGGTAGAGCTAACTTCCCAGATCAACCTAAAAACCTGAGAGTACAACTGTCTCATAACATGGGCGCTTATGAATGCTTCAACAATCCCTGGGACAGGAGAAGTACATGGAAGCAATAGGAAGGCAGAAATAATGAGTGAAATTATGTTACTACCCTGCAAATCTACTTCATATGTATTCTCTCTCATACCAGGGAAATCCTAGCTCTGTATCAGCAGCTGTCATCAATTCATTGCATAAAGCCTGATGAACTTTATTAAAAGCATTAATAATCTTTAAATAGAATTTGTGTGGGAAGTTAGTGCTATCCTGACTTAAGTGTGTCATTCAGTGGCATTCAATTTTCTTAATGAAGACAAGGCTGCCCCCCATGAAGCACACAAGCAATGACAGATTAGGATTTCTAACACATGTAATACAAACACTCTGTGCAATACACGAAGTCCGGACATGGTCTTGATGGAACGTAAACAATATCTCAACACAGATCTTCACATTTCTACAAGTAATAGGATTTACTCTGATACCTAATAGGGTTTGCATGAAAAGACCTCAGGGATATTATACTGCACAAAATATATAATGTCTCTTAATTAAAACAGAATCAATCATAAATGTGAGATAAATTGAAAAGAATGCACAGTGAAGTCAAGAGCCAGATCATGTTGGTAAAACAAGAATTGATTTAAAAATTTGGTCAATGGGTAATTTAGACTGTGAAATGGCCTTTAGTCACAGACATTTTCTCAAACAGAAAACAGATTGAAGTTTTTACCTGCCAGGTCCTCTGATTATTAACTGACATTATTATGATTATTATTGTTATCACCAATATTAAAATGTTTCATATAAAACAAAGTTCTGTACATGACAGGTTTCTAGAAGAGAACCAGACAGAAAAGGTAGACCAAATATGCTGCATTTATCTGAGTAATCCTATGATTTCAAGATACAATTAAACACATCTGCCACTCAAAATCTAACATACATTCAAAGACTGAAAAGAACCAGGAGACAGGATATCTAATGAATTAAACTGGATTTGAATTTTAGCCTTTCTATAGTCATTTGCTAAATATTTAAGACACACCAGAATCCTGTAACTCAGGACATTGCATGAAAAAATAAGAGTTGAATTTGTCGAAGTTAATAATATCTAATAAAAAATAACAAGTTACATTTCAGATATATGTATTTTCTGCAAGATTATAAATGGATTTAAAGTAGGAAGTGGAGTGGGAGGTTGGGGGGAGACTCAAGACTTCATATTGCCAGACAATGCAGATTTAATTTAATCTGAAAGGGTCCAATTGACTTAAAGACTGCACTAATTAAAAATAATGCCAGGTCCTGTTTGAACTTTGACACATAAGTGATCTGGATTTGAAATTATTTTAAATCTTCATTCTCCTTTTTGATATTAAGTATCAGGTCAGACTGGAAACAATGGACAAAATTCTATTTCCAATGTTTTACAAAATGTTTTGTATTCAACCTTAAGGAGTTTTCAGAAAAAAATGACTGAAATACAGAAACCAAGATGCCATTAATAAAGAGAATGATTTCAAATCTATAAAATAAGGAAATATAAATTTCACAATATCCCAGATAACACAGAATAACAGTGCTGTGGATATTCCATGTCAGGTGTACATTTAAGCTTCATGTAAACTGAAAAGTATTCTTTTTTTCTGAAGATACTTATTCAGCTAAGTGAAGCTCATTCAGGCAGGAATGGTTAAGACAGACTGTCCTAGGGTGACTTTATGATGTTTGTATCCCCAATCGTCGATTCTGTTTGTGCTGTATATTGAGTTTCTGTATCTTTAAGACTGATTCTGAGAGTGAACCAGGGAGAGAAGACGCGCG
>VZUI01004290.1:0-14139 GCA_013401135.1 Cettia cetti
CCCCCCCCCCCCCCCCCCCCCCCCCGCTTTACTGCTGCATTTTTTTAGCTTGGCATTTCCCACATGCATTTCCTGTACATCCATTGGGTTGCAAACTGAAGCTTGCCATTGCTTCGCTAAATTAGCTTTTGGTGGAGGAAGCCTAAAATTCTTCAGGATGATCCAAATAAGCAACTAGTATAAGACATAAGAGGAAGGGCTTTTTTTGGGTATTCACAGAAACTACAATTCAGAAAAAAATTTTTTTTTGACTTTTAAATATACTTATTCATTGCTGCATTTACCTTGATTTTTAATTTTTTCCTCTCTTAATTTATGTTTTCCCATTTGTTTTTGAGTGAATCTATTTATAGTACATTTACATTCCTACATCATATCTATCCAATATTCATTAGTTATTAAATTGCTTTTCCCAGATCAATCAGGTGCTAATTGCACTTGTTATGAAAGACCTAATCCAACACTATCAAAAACAGTATCATGCCACTCTAGCTCCGTTGAACTTAGTGAGATACTTCCTTATTTGCTTCAGTGAAACTGGAACAACAAAAAGCCATATGGCCCCTTTTGGACCAGGTTTGTTAAGGAATGTGAGTACTACAAGTCAGATGTTGCAAAGCATTCAAAACATTCCTTAGGCAAAACATTCCTTTTGGAATCCGTGTTTTAGGACATAAACCCTCTATATAAGTGTGATGCTTGAGAAGAGGGATTGAAAAAAGAAAAAAGTACCAGACTGGAAGCTGCTTTTATGGGAAACAATAAGCACAAAATTATCTGAAACTTCAGCTTTTCTTTGAAGCTGAAACTCCTCAATTAAATTAGGATGCAGAACCTCATGCCCTGTCTTGGAAAAAAATCACTTTGAAACGATCTCAAAGTTTTTAAAAGTGGGTATTAGAGGAGAATTCTTTACATAATAGTCCTTTTTGTAACAGTGAGGGTATGAGTCTCAGGAAGACCTTGTTCAGTTCTTTTTTCCACAAGAAAATTGAAATCAAAATTCACATACTGGAGAAATATGTGAATCAAAGAACAATAGTTTAATTTTTGAGAAAGAATATTCAGCATATTATACATATTGTAAATGCTTATTTCAACATATACTGTAAAATGTTCACATTGACAGCAATTATCATTAGCAACCTTATTGGCAGCAAGAAAATTCCTTGTGAATTTTGAACATCAAGCAATGTGCCTCACCTCTCAGGATATAATTAACACAGTCCTATAAGGTTAATATTATTTACAGAATCACAAAATCACAATCTTCTGAGTTGGAAAGGACCCATGAGGATCATTGAGTCATAACGTTCATGAAAAAATTTGTACCTTTCCAGGTATTGTTATCTCCTTCACACTTGGTGCCACTGGATTTCAAAATTTTACGTTATTTAAACCATCTGCCATCACCTTGTTTTTAACTATATTACTGTCCATGTGACAGAATAGAGACATATCAAATAAATCACCTATCTTTCAATCATTGCTCTAGGGTTCTTAGTGGACACACAGATGGAAAATGAACAAGTGAAAGGAAAGAAGGAGAAATAAAAATTCAGGTACGTTAACACTCATAAATCCCCAGGCTTTTCTACAGATTAAAGGCTCAAGCTAAGGGGATAAAGTTAATCTTAAATTTAAGACAAGTCACTTTTCTTTTTCACATCACAGTATTTTTTGTTGCAGGAAATAAACATTCTCTCATTTGTTCTTCTACAAATTTTCTATGTTGAGTGATTTTTGCAGAGAATTTATCTAAAAACTTTTAAAGCTATACTTGTAAAACTCCTAGTGGATATTTTACAATAGGTAGAAGATAGATACATTGAAAAATAAATTATTTAAAAGAAACAAGCATTTAGCAAAGCCACATGTGAAGTAACTTCAAAGTAGATTGCATGATACATCAAGATTTCTGATGAGGAAAACTTAGTAGAGAAAGCCAGTTACAACCTAGAAATCTTTTAGCATAAAAATCTTAAATGAATTAAAATAGGAATAACTGAGTTAATTTGTGGACATGGAAGATGCTTAGGAGAACATTTAATTTCTTGATACAGGTTTAGTTTTTTTAATTTCTGTGGGCTTTAAAGTTATCTTACCCATAATGCAATGTATTTTGACTCATTATATTTAAATTTACCTGATCTAAAATGGTTTTAAATTGGATATTAATTTAGACTGAAAAATTCATATTTAAGTTTTGAACAACCACCCAGATCTAATTTTGCATTTAAATTGTGTTTCCAAAAAGCCTGAGAGAGTTAAACTCTGAGATATTAGTGTTAGCATGACTGCAGCCTTTTCACACAAGAGAATTTCAGGAAAAAAATTACCAGCTGTGTTAACATTGGTTCAGCTGTGTCAGCAGGAGCATGGTGATTTGATCATCTTTACACTTTTAATGCAGAAGTAAACTATGTGAATCCACTTTCATTATTTTTTTCCAGTTCAAAAATTAAACTCCTTGATTAGCAAATATTCAGATGCCCTCTCAGATATTACCTGAAACCCTCAAATATATTCTCAGATAACTCAGACATCTTCATAAGGAAATACTGTCATTTTCTTCACAATACTTGAGTGAAGTCATCTTTATGACTTCACAGCACATTTTGTCACTAAGTTCCATCTTCCTCTATGATGCCTCATGATTTCTTTTTCAAAAAAGTGTTCCATCATAGGAGCTCTTAGCAAAAGAGAATTTTTATAGATAATGAAATTGCAGATATATGTACAATTTTCCAAGAACTTTAGACCATATCCAGGGGTGGAAACTAGAGGATCTTAATAGTCCTTTTCAACCCAAACAATTTTGTGATTCCATGATGTTTGAAGTGCAAGTATTAAGAAGAGGAGATTTATGACTCTCTGAAATCCTTCCCTCCATAAATGCGTAAAAATGTGGAAATAAACTTCCTGAAAATTGTTTTGATGGCTAATTTTTAGTCTCTAAAAAGTCCCTACTCTGTATCCTAGCAAAGGTTAAATGGTGATATTATAGACTGGATTTTTTTTAATAATTTCCTCATATATCCAAAGCCAGTGATATAAACTATATTGTATTTACAGCAATAAATAATAGAAGCTCACAGCTGCCTTTTTTTTTTTTTTTTAACCCAGCCTTATTGAATATCTTTACAGAAATAAAACGAAGAAGAACATCTATGCTCTGAAATAATATTTCCCAAACTATACTGAATGGACTAAGTGGAGGAGTCAAGAAAAGTGATCAAGGGGTTCAGGCACAGCAAGTGGAAAGGCTCTGTTCTGCTGTTGCTTGGCAGTCACTTGAAGCCAAGAGGTCTCGACATAGGTCCATTTTATTTGCTGGGAAACATCTTCATTCAGCATTGCATGATGAGAATCTCAGCAAAACAACTGCTGCTGGTGGGAGCCAAGACAGGAGCCTGGGAGATTTCTGCTGGACAGGCAGAAGCCACTGTCTCTGCTCTATTTCACTCTCTGTCTGGTGCTCATCCCTTGGCTGCAAATGCACACAGGCACCTTGACTGACAAACCTAAACTAAAGACCAAGTGAGCAAACTGTGTCACAGTTCAAGGAAATTTTCAGAAGAGATCCCATGTGCTCATTGTCATTGACTGTGACAGAACACTGCAGTAAGGACAGACAATCCTAAATGGTGTGGGATGCAGTTTCATCAAATTACTACAACTTCGTGCTGAGAGTCCCTGGTTATTTTCTTGCACTGAGGATCTCTGTAAAAGATGTCTGAGGATTAATCCTTTTCTGTCTTCTCCTCCATGTTTTTTTTTTTTAATACAGATGTCATGAATCTAGACCAAAACCCTTCAGTCAGGGGAGACAACCGGATGAAAGGACAGCATGTTAACAGGATATGCAAAGCAAAACTGGTGCCTGTTACTTTTGCCGGTAGCATTCTGTGCAGCTTTGAGTAAATTGCTACTTATGCAATTAATTCCTTTGTCCCTTTTCCAAACATTTGCCCAAAGAAATGTTTTCTCTAAGTCTGAGTAGTTCCCTGAAAGGCAACTTAACCACCTGAAGTTAAACGTGTTTGCTGTGATAGGGTGAGTCTTCGACTTCCACCTGATCGTGAAAGGCATATATTAGTGTTTATTTCTATATGCAGTGAGTGGATTTTTGATGTATTCTGAACAAAGAAAAAATAATAAACCAATGAAGAAAACCATGCTCAAGATTCAACAAAGTTGCAAATTTTTATGATCACCCCATTCCATGCCAGCAGAGTGACATTGGTAGAGGTTTCTTTATCTCTAATGGGCATATCCAGGCTCCTGCCAAAGATGCTACAAGCCAGATGAGTTGCTGCCAGGTTATAAACTTCGAAGGACTTGTTATTCAGAGGACTAAAAGAGTTTTCTCCCATGCTACATTTTGTGATCTTATTAACGGATTCATTGCTACCTTACAGAGTAGCTTCATCAGTCAAAGAGCACTTTCAATGCTGTCCAAGCATCAGACACGGATACAAATGTCCCTGATTATGTAGTTTCCATTTTAACCTCAGATGGCTCAGGACAACCACAGCATTCTCCTTTGAATCTAATAAACCACCAGGGTTTCACTTGGAATGTGCCACAGTTGTGAGCACAAGGAACGAGCCATGATATAGAGAAAACAGGAGGGGAGCTATGCAATTTTCTGTGAATATGTGAATTGGAATTTAATCAGAGATACAGAGTATAATGCAAAAAGACAATATGTTGCTTGGACTCAAACCAGTCAGGAAGCTTTTCAAAACATGCACCCTAGTTTGATACACATGCTTATATTCTCTGCTTACTAGAGATATCTTTATGAACCAAGATAGTAAAGTACTCAGACAACCATAAATAGTCATTGAATGTGAGACATAGACAGTCTGCTTCAAAATGTGAGGAGCAATTCTGCAAATAATATCCTATAAACTACAAAGAAGTCAAAATGGAATACAATTAGGATCAGCAACAAATTATTTGCAGGAAAACAAAAATTTGAAAAAACCCATATATTTGTTTTTAGGTCTGCATTTCAGTTAACTTAAGGAAAAAAAAAATTGGCCAATTTAAGTTTATGGAAATCATTCTTAAGAAGAGTTTTTAAAGGAAAATTGAGAAGTCTAATCTACAAATTGACCTGGCCAAGTATATTGACTGTTTTCTAATGCATTTTCTGGCATGTGCCTTTTGGCAAAACATACGAAAATTTATAAAACTGGTTTCATGGTATCTTTATATCTCAGTGAAAAAATTTTACTTCATTCAGAATTACAGTATATACAACAAATAAAAAAACCTGCTTCATTGGTTTCATCTCAAATCGGGTTTTCATGAAGTAGTCTTTAGAAGAACATATTTAGGGGGTGTTCATTGAAGTCTCATTGATGTATCTGCTTTAAGTGATGTTATTACCTATATATCCTTTGGAAAACTTTTCTCTAAGCCTCTTCTCTGGGTTATCATAAATATTCTTTTGTAAAGCAAACATGACTCTTTGGTATATTCTATTATTTATATATGTAAAGGTTCCATCAACAGTGTTATTTTAGCAGTCAAAAAAAAATAGATGGAAGATACTGCTTTGATATTACTCCCCTGTGGGATCTGGAGCAAATCACTCTGCAATGCTGCTTTTCTGCTTACAATGTTAAGTCTTTGAAAAGAAATTGTGTTTCACGTTGTATTTGTATACTGCCTCTCAGCTGAGACCTCCAGATGCTACTATAATACAAAGATTAAATAGCAGCACTATCTGTTAAATAATGAATGCTGCAAGCATGCTGATGAGACAACCATTTGGGATGGGATATTAAATAACTTTCCCTGGGTCATGGGCCTCGTTATTGCCAGGGAAAGCATGGAGAGAGCGAGAGCCTGGTGTCTAGCAAAGGGGTGCACAAAGACTCTTGCAGGGTCTCTGCTGGGGTAGGACATTCTGCAGTGTTTGACAAGGTATTAAGCAAAGCATCCCCAAAGATCATGGCACTGCTCAGCCAAGGGGGAACCTGTTAGGATAACAGCTATCTGAGAAGGAGACAAGAGGACTTAGGGCTCCACCACTCTTCAGATGAAAAGCTGGATGAGAAATAAAGAGGGAGAAATATTATGGGCTGCTTCTGTGTTAACAAATTAGTCTCAGGGAATATTCGTGGGCACTGGAGAGCAGTCACGTGTACCAACTGATCAGCCCTGGCTGTGTACCTGTCCAGGGCCAACCATGATTCATTAGACCAGAAGCCATTTGTGGATCAGGAGCCATTCCCAGTTAACCCTTTGCCTTCTGGCAAACACCCAGCTCTAGAGGATAAGGGAGGTACATGTACAGGCATTATGGCATCTCCTGCCTGCCATGCTCAAAGGCAGCAATTTGCCTTAGGCATGCAAAATCTCTTCATACATCCACTGGCACTTGCAGAACCTCTGAGCTCTGTCCTGCATTTAGGACACTTTGAAAGTCAGATCGTATTTGACAGCAAGGAGATTTTCTTTTTATGTTCATTGTGCTGCTCAAAGAATCACTTCTCCAGTTCTCTCCAGTTTACCATCACTGGCTGTCAGAGACATACCATGACCAGAAAGCAGCTATGTGCATCCTTAGGACAGAACCAGCCACCCTGTTAGTCACTTGCCATGGCACACAGTGGTGAATGGAGCCGGCCTGTGCTGTACAGTGCTCCTCTAACAGAGTCCTTGTGTGTGCTCTGACCACTGTCTTCCTCAGGCTGTTGCTTGGCAACACCAGCATTTTTGATATTCACTTTCCAGGCGTTAGGTAATAAGCTCACCAATGAGGAAACAGCTGACTAATTTCCTCTGCTGCAAACAGCAGAGGGTAAAGTGAATCTGTGGATTCTTAGTGATATGTCTAAACAACTGCCTGAAGACACTCTTTTGTTACAAATTTAATTCATCTGTTTCAACTGACAGGTCCTTTACCCCTTGTTGGCTGCCTTATGTTTGGGAATAAAGAGAGAGAGAGCGCACCTGAGGAGCTGCTGTTTCTCTCTGTACATCAGCATACCAAACAATGTACTAGCTGGGAATCAGCAGCTGCACGGCTGTCCTGCAGGATGAAAACCACAGCCATCACTGGCCGGACAGACAAGCAGTACAAACTGAACTGGAGCAATAAGTAACCGTGGCATTTCCTGACTGGTATGACGATACTGATGGAAAAGGTGAAACACTGAGGTTTGACAGATATCTCCATCTAATGAGCAAAATTAGGGTCCAGGCTAACATACCCTCCCTTCTTCCTTTCTCATGGAAAACAGTATGTTTTTGTAGGGAAAAGAGAGTGAAGGAAATTAATGTAACCTATTATTAGCTCAGAAATAAGTCATCTAGCCTGAGTTACACTCTGGACTCCTTAATGAGTCAGTGGAGAAGATGGATGATGTCCCTTGGAGAGGAGGAGAGTGCCTATCCTTCCTGACCACAAAGAGGGTCTAAATGAGGACTTGAGACTGGATGCCTAACCTTAAATAATTAATGTTAGTTGAGCTGAATTCCACTCAAATTTCTATAGATAACATGCCACTCTTTGGCTGGGTCAAGCAAACATTTCCTGAGAAATTTCAGAGGAGAAAAAGACTAGTTAGATAGCTGTAACATATCACAGCTTTCACACAGTCAGATGAGCAATCTGTTACCTTTTTCTGATTTTATAATTCCACTACAAACATACATCTGCAATTTTGGAGGAGGGAATACATATAAATGGGGTAAAATTGATCAATTCTAAGTCCAGAGAAGAACTATTCTACTGCATCAAATGAAATATTTTTCCCTGGGGCCAAGAGCTGATGTCTAAGAAAAAGACGTAGCAGTAGGATACAGTTTTAATGCTTGGCAGCCAGATATTTGAAGACTTGTTTGGTCAAAGGCTGTATCAATACATTTTTGCTTAGGAATCACAAAGGGCATTTTCTTCCTGAGCAAATTTTCTTCATAAGAAAACCTAGTAGGTTTTCTCAAAAAAGCCATTTGGGATTTCCCCACTTTTGAACACTAAATAGAGGAATGAGAGAATGAGTGCCTGTGGATTCTGCTAGAGAGGTGGTGAGCTCCTACCAGGAATTGTGTCCAAACTAAAGGGTGGAGCTAAGGTGAGTGCCACTCTGCTGGGTGTCTTAGTGTAGCAGGGCTTGGTTTCATAGTGTGAGTTTGTAAGAGAAGCCTGTTCCTCCCTGTTATATAATTCTAAGAAAATATTTAAGTTTGAAGGTTGCTGTGTAAATGTCAGCTATTACTTTTGGTAACATCAACATATCATTGAGACAGCTGTTTGATATTCAAACTAATCACAAGGAAAACATACTGCCTGGGATTTCACTAAGTGTGCTTAGCAGGGATTCCCCATTGCATAAATGAGAGTATGAACGGAGGCATGAAAAGCTGAGGTGATGAAAAGAAAGATATCACCTTCAAATACTGATGCTGAGGCACGTGTTGCTAGCACAGCATTTCTCCCTGACATTCAAGGAGCACCTTTCAGGTCCTGAGAGGTGCTAAGCACAAAAGTTGCAGATACTTCTGACTGAAGAGTACTTCAGAGCTCTGAGATTGTTATTGCTCTCTCTTGTCAATCCAGAGCAGAAAGAAAATCTGCTCCTCCCAGAGTATATCCAGAGAGACTTGTAAAAGAAACAAGTTTCACAGATAACCCCAACAGTGAATGACTTAGCATCCTACCTTGTATCAAATGAAGGGAAATGTCAAGCCTGTGCAGCCCAGCAGAAATCAAGTGTAATTTAAATCTCTTATATCAAGAAATGAGCAGTGCTGTCAGAAGCTACATTCTACCTTTCAAGCACTCTATTACTTTTGGAAACCAAGAACCAGATTTGACAATGGATTTAACATCATAGTTTATAATTGCTTGCCAAGCATACATAGTTGCACTCAAATTTGTCTTGCATAAAACCTATCCTGGTGAGACTTTGGGCTCACATGGGTGCAATGAGACTCACTGAGATGGCAAGATATGATTTTTAATTTATTAAACTCAAATTCTGACCAAAAAAAAATCTTGTTTGACAAGACTTGAAGCTAGAATAGCAGAAATGAAAATTATTCTTTACAGATCAAAAAGAAGGCAGAAGGATGAGGAGAAAGAGACATTTTGGATGTTCTTCTTGGTGGAACAACATGACCACAATGGGAACAAGATTTGAGACCAGGCTGGAAATGAAGATAAAAAGAGAGTCATTCAAGATCTCAGAGGCAGGTACAGAAATACTAAACTAGATGAAAGGCAGTGACAGTAGAGAAATTTCCTTAATTGATGAGGAAGAGACATCATTGTAATATTTGCAGTTTGAAGGGGAGTGGCTAAATTTACTCATGGCAGAGATTTTTCTATTGCTGTTTCTACAATTGCCATGCTTTCCTTTCACTTCAAATTGATTCTGTACTTTTTTGTAATAATGCCATGAATGACATTTTTTTCCATAGTGAGATCAATAATAGACAATACTAAGTGACACCAAGCCAAAACTGTCCTTAGAAAGCCACAAACAAGTGAAAATCTATTTTAGTTTATGTTATATTCTTTGATAACTTATCTATTCTGTCTTTTATTGATAATAGGAACAAAACCACACCATAACATAGCATGTGACAGAGGAATGAGAAGCCCATACTGTAAAGTCAATTTTTGAAGGCTGCATATTCGCTATTCTAGAGGCAATAGTGTGACTCTTAATGTTAGGTTTGGGATGTGACCAGGGCTGCAAAGACAATCCTATAGTCCCCCTTTTATTGGTGCTTGAACACGGCACAAATACGAGTTGCTCTCCTGTTTATGCCATAGTGAGAAAAAAGGACAACTTCTCCATCTCTGTCACCTTCTCTCATGGGAAGATGTGTCACTTTAAGGGCTGGAAAAGGTGTTTGACTTTTAGAAGTTGCTGGGCATGTCTCCTTGAAGTCACAGTCACCTGACATCCTCCTCTTGGCCAACTAACACCATGCTAAGACCACTACATACACTTGTTGCAGTCCTTTCCACTTTTGATTTCATACAAGGAGCCAAGTGTCACAGTTTGGCCAGAGCAGTAACTCTGCAGTAGCTCTGCAGTAACTCTGTAGTCCCCCCATCACCCTCAGATCTCCCCGAGTTAATAAACAGGGGGTAGAGTGCATTACCTAACAGTGCAGTAGGACTGTTGGGTCAGAGCATGGGCATTTGCTGTGCTGCTCTTTCAGAGTCTTTTTACTTTGTTTTCCGCTTTGTTTTCATACTCTAGGAAGTGCCATCTTCCACTCAACAGACTGTGCCTCACTGTTTGAAATTATGAGCTGAAATTATGGTTTTAGGCTGAATATCACCAAGGATTTTATTATCACACAGCCCTGGGATTTCTGTAGCCAATCAGAATGTGCCACAGACCTTATATGCTATCTCAAACATATCTAAAAAATGCACTTATCATGTGGAAAATCATTAATACATGAGTTCAAGCAGAGTGTGAAACATGCAACGATGATGATTAAATAATGACTCCATTATCTGTACAAATGCAATGCTACTACAGCAGTTCATCATAAAATAACAAATCTGACATCTGCAGCTGAAATTTTCAGAACTGTTTGAAGGACTTAGGTACATAGTCACAATTAATGTTAATGTGTCTATGTCCCCTCCATCATTCAAAAAAAAGTTCAGCCTATTTTTTGAGAGAAAATAATATGCTAAGTACAAGATAATTTCAAGTCTGAAGGTCACAGAAATCACAAGGGATTTGTGGTGGCCTTTTTACCACAGTAAAATATCAAGCACAGGAGCTTTCATGAGAAACTTATTATACCCCAAATGAAAAATTAAATCAGTATCTTCAAAATTCCTTATATTAGGAGCTGTGAGAAAAAAAATCAACAGTTCCATTGCAGATTTTTCATTTCTTTTTCTAAGATTTTTTTTTAACAGAGAGCCCTCTTTTAGCATTATTTCTTAGATTAGCAATTTCAGAGTGGAGTAGTACTGTTACTGATGTGGGTGGGATAAGATGTAAGACCTGAAATATCTTCTTCTGGAAAATTTTTACATTAATTAGCTGACATTGACAGAAAAGTCTTCCTATCTGAATTAAGATGTCACCTACTTCCAGCATAATTAAACCATAGAGAATTTTGAGATAAAAATTAATCTAAACATGCAAGAAAAATGAATAAATATAACATTTTAAAAACAAAATTAAAAAAAATAAGGTAGAAAAAAATTTTTTTCCCCCAAATTAAAGGATTTGATTAAAAAAGGAGGCCTGGAACAAATATTTCTTCACAGACAAAACATTTCCTGAGGTGGACTTGGAACTGGGGATATGACTTAATATAAAAATAAAACATAGAATCAATACATGGCCCAAATGTATATTAAAATATGAATTAAAATTAAAATATTGCATAAATTAAAGTGAACCATTAACTTATTTTATACATTTGCGTATCATCTACATTCACACATGCATTGTTTAAAAGAAGCTAAATACAGTCTATCATTCAGAAATCAAGGGGGACCTGATTTGGATATAGTGGGATAGATATACTATTGGAATGGCTGCTGTGTATTCAGCTCTCCTCTATCAAAGACTTGCAAATAGAGGTGCATTTTTGTGTCAGTCCCTACTGAAGAAATCTCTCCATATTCTTATGACGGGAAATTGTTTTACTGCAGACATATTACAGGTGGGAATATTCATTGAGTAATGGGAAACACAAAGACTACAAGGAAAAAGGGTTTTCCAGGTATGCTGAGGCAGTATTTTTGAATGTCAAATTTTGCAAAGTCACTGCACATCTAGAAAGCCACACATAACTTCATGGCTTCTACTTTTATTCTTTAGCTATTTAATTGAATTACTTGGTAAATTCAGGTAAACTAAATATCTGATGAAGGATGGACCATTGACTATATTCCTGTGCCAGAAAAGTGATATTGATGAGCTGCAGATGAAGATTAAGTTCACAGGTGCCAAGGTAAAAAAAACTAAAATAAAAAATTGTTTGTCAGCTTTGTAAGTTACTTTGGAGACCTAGAACATACTTGTATGCACTAACAGTAAAATGTTTCTTGAAAATAGTTTGCCTCACAATTCATTTGCCTGAAAATCTCTTGGCAACCATCTGGATCAGGTTAAAATAAAATGTAATACCAAGCCCCCAATCTGACAGTGATAAGCTGGTGACAATGATTATTCATGAGTTTATAGGGAGAGTAGACCTTAAACCGCAGATGTGAGTCCTTTCTTTCAGACCCAATTTCAGTGCTTTGAATACACTGGAACCACTTCAGAATGTAAGGTTTGTTTTATATATATTAAAAAAAACCCTGCTTTAATTAGCTTGACATCTAATTGTTTCCTAATTGCCAGAAGTTGCCCCAAAGAAAAAAAAACAAACAAATTTATTTCACAAGGCTTGCTGCATATGTACTCCCACACACAAAATTATTATTGTTTTTAACCTGATGATCCAAAGTTAATGAAATGGCTTGGACTTGTTTCAGAGAGCAACTGTTCTATTGTTTTATTGAAATAGAAAACTTTCAGGGGAGTGTTTCAAAACCACTTAACTTTGACTGAACATGGCTCTCATGAATTAAAGGATCAGCCAATGTAGAAAGCCCTTTAATCATGTTGGGCCTAATTCAATGTCTTTTAAGTCAATGGACAGTTTTCCGTTCACTTCCCTTGCACTTTGGATCAACCTTTAAATTTACTCAAGTTAAGATGGGAATTTAGGGAAAGGATTTCATAGGAATCTGTTCAATTTCAGGAAAACTAAGGAAGCTTCCAAAGTACAGTCTTGTATTGTTAGTCTCTGCCTCTCTTCCGTGAGAGGCATAGACTAACAAGTGTGAAGCTTAACAAGGAAACGAGATATAAGAAGAAATATACCCAGAGGAAGGGTTTGGTTGCACCCGCAGCAAGTTTACAGATAGCATCAAGTAGGGTGGGAGTCTTGATCTGCTGAAGGGTAGGGAAGTTCTACAGAGCTGTGCTGCAGCTGGTGGCAGAGTGGCTGGAAAGCTGCAGAGGAAAAGGGCCTGAGGGTGATGTTTGACAGTGACTGAACATGAGCCAGTGTGTGCCCAGGTGGCCAAGAAGGCCAATGGTACCTGGCCTGTACCAGCAATGGTGTGGCAGCAGGACCAGGGCAGGGATTGTCCCCCTGTACTGACTGGGCACTGGTGAGGCCACATCTCAAATCCTGTGTTCAGTTCTGGGCCCCTCATTGTAAGAAAGACATTGAGGTGCTGCAGTTTGCCCAGAGAAGGGCAACAGAGCTGCAGAAGGGTCTGGAGCACAAATCTTACAAGCAGAAGCTGAGGGAGCTGGGGGTTTAGTCTGGAGAAAAGGAGGCTCATGGGGGACCTTTACACTCTCTACAGATCCCTGGAAGGTTGCAGGAAGGTGTGTGTGTCGGTCTCTTCTCTCAAGGAACAAAATACAGGACAAGAGGAAAGGGCCTCAGGTTGTGCCAGTGAAAGATTCAACTGGATGTTAGGAAAAATGTCTTCACTGAAAAGGTGGCCAAGCACTGGGACAGGCTGCCCAGGCAAGTGATGGATTCACCCCTGCTGGAGGTATTTAAATGATGCATAGATGTGTCACACAGGGACAAGGTTTAGTGGTGGACATAGCAGTGGTGGGCTATAAGAGTTGGATTTCCCAATTTTAGAGGTCCTTTCTATGCTTCTATGATTCTTTTAGAAGCTCATGGTTGATGTAGTAACACACTTGCTTTTCTGCCTGCTCCCAATGGAGAACTTAATTTGCTTCTGAAAACTGAGAGGCTTGGAAAAGCTCCAGCGCAAGAGTAGTTGCGGCGTTTTGCAGACTCCCCTGCTTAACCCCATTGCATTCAAATGCATAAATTTTATTCCCTACAGCACAACCCACATGACAAACACCTAGGCCCTTCATGGAGAGTTCAAGTGCCAGCAGTTCATGGGAGCAATTTGGAATAAACTAGAAGGGACATCCATATTAGTTAGAGAAATTATCATAGGCAAACCACCTTCTCAGAAGAGAGGCCATGCACTCCGTTATCTAAGTGCTGGCCCTGGTAATATCTATCTATCTATCTATCTATCTATCTATCTATCTATCTATCTATCTATCTATCTATCTATCTATCTATCTATCT